>NDXB01002588.1:246187-422733 GCA_002631895.1 Agapornis roseicollis
CCTTACCTTTCTGCAGGCAAAATACCCCCAAACCCACAAAACCTCAAAACAACAACAAAAAAAAAAAAACAAAACCAAACCAAAAAACCCAAGCCAAAAAAAAACCAAACCTCAATAACAAACCAAAACCCTTTTAAAAATGCAATACTTGATATGTTTAAATTTCAAGACTGAAGGAGCTGAGATATGTATTTGTGCACTTAAGACTCCCAACAAGCCATCATGTGTGGTATGCATGACTCACTTCTGATTCTTTAACTACTGTGCCCAATGACTTTTGCAACAAGCATTGCCACATACAAACATAGAAATATGCAAAATGAGTAGCCTTTGCTGTTGAGATGAAGGTGTGCTATAGCATGCTGCCCTCCTCCTCTTCTAGTTGAAGGTCCTGTGCAGAGAGCTGTCAGAGGGATCTAGATCCAAGGGAGGAGGAGGAAGGAGGACCAAAGACAAAACATCCTAGCCCAGAAGATGCTGAAGTAGCAAGTCATCATCAGACTTACGAGCTGACTGGTTTCCCCCTTCCAGGCTTTGGCACAACTCAAACAGGAGGGTTTCCTGGTGCTTGCAGTAAAAAGGGGAGCCTGAAGCTGCCCAGCTTATGTGGATGGAGAGAGGATGGTGACATAAAAAAGCAAAATGACATGTATTTGGAACTGGTATTGGCATGAGAATAAGTGAAACTCACTGACCCTCTCAGATGCCTTAGAGGGACCATGGAGTGAAATCTCTGCTGTTTCCACCAGCAGTAAGGATAAGGAATCCCTGCTTTCTGGCAGGCGAGTGAGATGGAAAAAAAAAGGTCAGACCTGTGGCATTTCTCCAGCTCTGAGCACAGCCAGGCTGATGCTGTCTGCAGGACCACAAGCACTGGAAGTGCTGGGCTGGGGTTAGGCACAGAGAGGACTCCTGGGCTCAGCCACTGATTTTGCTGCTCCCTGGCAAATTGACCAGGACAAGCCATCTGCCCTGTCTCCATCCCAGGTAACCTAAGCAAGAGGGCAAGCTCTCCCCATGCACATAGTGCCTGGCTGGGCATGGGGACAACATACCTGAAGGTTCACAGCCTCAGGCATCCCCTTTCTCTCCCAAACTCCTGGCACACTTTGCTACAGCTGCTGCCAGCTAACTGCAATGTGTTTGGGAAAGGGACCTTTCACCTAACCCCACACATAGGTCTGGAAAAGTGAAAACTTTACAAACATCAGGAATTTACCCAGCAGAAAAACCCTCCAGGCCTGGTGCCTGCAGGAATGGGAGAAGACTGGAGAGAAAGGTGACTCCCCAGCTTGATGTTCTCTCCCCACTCTCATCTGAATCCTCAGGGATCATGCATCAGCCACACAGCTAACAGCATCTTCCAGCATCACTTTTTAGGCAAGGGAGCCACAGCAGCACCCCTCTGCTGCTCTCCCTTGCTACACTTTGAAGGCTTTAGCATGTAAAAAAGCAGCAGTAGAAGGACCTGTGCCTGTGATTTCCAAGAACTCATTGACTAAACACTCTGGGCAGAGGGACATACAATTCCTAGGAACGCTCTGAGGTCTGCACAACCCAGCCTGATCTAGAAGCTAATCACAGCCAGTAAACATCCCACTTCCAAGAGGCCAGTTCCTACATCCTATTTTTGCTTTCTGAGAGGTGTCCTTCCTTCTCGACCCCAATCCTTTACACCTTACACCCCCAAAGTCAGTGAGATTACTGGGATGAAGAGGATGAGGGTCACTGAAATGCAAACACTGACTATAGGTTTGCGACACTGCATCACGCCACGTCTCACTCACAGCAGCAGCAATGCAAGGCAGAAGGGAGTCCAAAATACACAAAGCACGTGGAGGATACAAAATAGAACAGCAAAGCAGCAGCAAGCAGAGGTTTTCTGCCTTAACAGTGACAGTACAGGTGAATGTCTTGCAGTGTTATTTTCTATACTGACATGAACAAATTAAACCAGTATAAAAGACAGTCAAATGATATTTATAAACAAGGGGCAGATTTGCTGGGTTTCTTACAACAAAATACTCCATAACAGCTTTATAGAGGCTACTTTAAATTTTACAATCTGATTTAAATCGAAGAATTTGCTAATATTTAACACTTTTTCCTTATTTTACTTATATTTAATGATACTAATTCTTACATTTTGCTGAAACTAGCCAGAATTACTGCATGTTACACAACAAAGGGGCTCCAGACGTGTGATGGAGACCTTCAGGAAAAATGAACGAGGAGGCATTTGTGTGGTTTATAATCAAATTACATTTGCAAGACAAAAGAAATCACTCTAAATTTCAAATTAAGCAAACTGGGTATCACTGCACAGGACATGCAGCATAGCTACGACTTAAAAGATGATTGCTTTAAATTCACATCTAACTGGCCTGCAAAGCAACCTGTTAAAAATACCATATGCTTTCCTACAGTTGAATATTCAACAGGAGACCTCTTTTTGTGTGTGCATTTCATACTTGCAAGATTTGCACCTGTAGTTCTGAGCACGTGATGTGTTTGATAGACAGCTAATGGCGCTAATGAATCGCTCTGATCTGGGTGTGCAGTTGATTGTGTGGGGGTGAAATGCGTGTCTGCGGAAAGCAAGCTGGGTCTCAGGCTCTCAGATCCCAGCCTCTCGTCCATCAAGTATTGCACTTTAAAACACTCATTGACGAGTTCCCTGAGGAATTTTGTTTCTTGGGTTTGGTTGCGCTAAACACACAGTTCAACTGGATCCACTGATGTAAAAAGCAGCTTAATGATAACAAAAACAGCACTTTGGAGTCAGAAACACGTGTGCAAAAACTGATTTACATCAGTGCAGAAAATCTGCCCATCAAAGACTTCTGCTCTCTGGGAGAACTTATTTACTTACAAAATTGAGAGATCGGGGCATCTAGCTGGGGTACATTTCCTCCTTTAGCATTTAGCTTTTGCACTTGTGTAGGCGGCACAGGTTTGTGGGACTGGCCGGTAGCTCGGTACATGGCTTGGACCCACAGGATACGGTCCTGTTCATCGTCACTTGCAAAAATCACCGTGTCTCCTTCCTTCACAGCATTGAAGAATGCTCTGCCGCCCTCCAAACCTGACAGGAGAGGAAGCAACAATGAAGTTTTGGAAGCGTTGAGGCCATCAAGGGGATCTCCCCCTACTTCCCACCCCATAGCTGCCCCTGGTGCATCTCCATCTGGCCCTGCACTGCCCCCAGCTGAGCTCATTCCCCTCCTGAAACTCACCTGCAATACAGCCCACCAAGTCCCCAGGGAGCACCCTCTGCATACGAAGTTACTAAAACAGACCCTAACACAGAGATGTTTCTCTCATCTACAGCCCTGTCTGTGCAGGTCCCACATGAGTTGCACCACTGGAGCCCCAATAAAAATAGGGTTTGAGTGGATGTGGTGGGAAGTTTCCCTTTAGACTGGGTACATCAGTGCTAATGCTACATGAAAGGTGCTTGTATGATGTGTTTATTTCTGTCTTGGTCCTGATTCAGCACCCACCTTCCCATTGCCCTAATATGATAATTAACCTAGAATAAAGGTCTTGACAACCAACCTACTATGGTCTTTCATCTCCACTGAAGATACCATTATTCAGGGCATGGTGAGAATCACCTTGCTCCACATGTTGCCCTACTGAAATAAAAGAAATGTGGTGCTCCTCCACTTGAAGAAGGGTCTCACCACTCAACAGGTACCTCCAGGTACCTGGGGGCTTTCTGTCCCTTCCCCTTACACTCACCCACATCCATCAGAGAGGAAATGGAGCAGGCAAAAATACTGGATTAGTCCCATGAGTATTTGCTACCATAAAGACAGGCACAGCTGCTAACCTTTTATTTAAGGAATATAATCTGAAGGCACAGGTTAGGATCATTCCTTGATTCAAGCACTTAGTTCACAATCAAATTTCAGTGGGATTTAAGTGTCTAATTCACTTAGGCTCCCCAGAAGAGATGAGTCTTTCCCTCCTCTAGTGCAGCTCCTAGCTCAATTCCTTAGACCAATTTATGGTAAAGTCATGCATAGCTAATGATGAGTCTAAACACAAGGATATTTAGAATAAAGCTGATCACAGTTCAGCTGCATCAGGTGTAGAAAGAA
Source organism: Agapornis roseicollis (assembly GCA_002631895.1). Lineage (NCBI taxonomy): Eukaryota > Metazoa > Chordata > Aves > Psittaciformes > Psittacidae > Agapornis > Agapornis roseicollis. The sequence continues at coordinate 250,294 of NDXB01002588.1, forward strand.
GGGGTAGCACCCTGCTTGTGAGCCATACAGCAAGCAAGCAAGCTATCAGCCCCGTACCTGGCTGTGGGTCGGTGTAGTCCACAGTGTATCCGTCGAGCTGCAGCAGCTCTTGAGGTTCAGCTTTTTTCTCCCGGTAGCTGCACATAGCAAATGTATATTGACTAACCTGAAGAAAACCACAAAGCTAAGATGGCACCGGGTGAGCACAGGGCAATCCAAAGCACTTACAAATGCTGCACACTGACAGGGTGTTTACAGGGGTTGGGGGTGGTGGGGTAATTTTGACACTGGTCATTGCCTGTCTGAGACAGACTAAACTTTGTAGCAGGCTTTTGCAAAGCTCTCCCTTCACACACCCTTGCTGCAGCAGGCATCTCATTCTCCGCACCAGTACATACAGCGGTTTAATTTCCTCCAAAAGAGGAAGCTCTGTGCTTTAAAACCCTCTATCATTCATCCCCAGACAAGTGCAAGAGTGACACCCTGTCACAAACAATGTGAGCTAAATTGCTAGGTGCCAGTCATATTAAAGCAATCTTAAGATCCCACTGATCTCGGCAGTTGTTGTCATCAGTGCTGTAAATGGCAGCTCTCACTCCTCTGAGGTACCATCTGCATGACACGATCCATTCAATGTCAAGCTCTTGACGGAAGCCGACTGAGCTGCGGGGGCTCTGCCAGGCTCCCCATTGCCTTTAGGAGGCCATCAGGCCGCATCAAGACCCCGCTCTACTCCCTGTGCTTGCAATCTGGATGCTCGGCGAGAAGCTCATCCAGGGAGGAGAGGATTCTCCGTACCCCAGGCTAGGAACTCACAGGGAAATTTACTGTCAAATGATTTCAAATGACTTTATAAGGTTGTGTCACATCCTGGATGCTTGACGTAGTTTTATCCGTCTGGACATTTGCTTGACCTCTGGAGGAAACTTTAAAACTCTGGTGGGTGGCAATGGATCATGCTTGTCATTTTGGGGAAGTTGGGAAAGGTCCTGGAAGATGGGAGATTCTGGAATCCTCCTGGGCTGGGGACGTTTTGCCTTCAAACTCCAGACAAATTGCTTTGCTACAAATACAAATACGGCACCTATTTTGGTGGCATCTATTCCTAATAAAATGTCATTTATTTAAATCGGGGCATGCATCTCTTGGTATAGCATCTCCCAGCCTGTGCTCGGTTTACTGCTGCCCTCTACGGGCTTCTGCTAGCTGCCAGCCTGCTCCCAGCAGCCCTGCCTGCACCCTGCCTTCCTCCAGGAACAGCTCCAAAAGCCACCTAAGAATAAACTCTATCATTAACACATTTGTGGGAGTTAAGACTAAAAGTGATGCTTTAAGCATCTTGCATCCTCCTTAAAACTACCAGCGCTGACGAAAGATTGACAAGTAACAGACCAATAGCAGGAGCACCCCAGTGCATATTCTATGCTGTGAACTTTGAATGCATAGCAAAAAGCAAAAAAATTAAAAAGATTAACGAGAAGGAATCTAAAAATAACCCAGTGCCCCACAGCACAGCGTTCAGACGGCTCCTGCAGCGCTCATTCACTCGCACTCGCAGTATATTGCTGCCACCTCCTGGATAAACGCTTGAATGGGATTTATTTATGGGAAGGCGCTGGAGATTTCAGTCTGAGCGGTGAGGATTTGATTCCTCCGTGTTAGACAGCCCGAACTTCAGGGGCTGCGCGATAAATTTCATTCCCGAAGTGAGTCAGTGCTAACTTACGCTGACACTGATTGAAAACGTTAATACAACTGATGGGTTTTTCTTCTCTTCTATGCTCTATAGTAACAGGTAAAATTCATTCAGTAGGTTTGTTTCTTCTCTGACCCTGAAGTCTGAATTTCAGGCTCTTTGTGTACAAAGGGACAGGACGAGGGGATATGGCTTTAAGCCGATAAAGGGGAGATTGAGATGAGATCTTAGGCACAAGTTCTTCCCTGTGAGGGTGCTGAGGCACTGGTACAGGGTGACCAGAGAAGCTGTGGCTGCCTCATCCCTGGCAGTGTTCAAGGCCAGGTTGGACACAGGGGCTTGGAGCAACCTTGTCTAGTGGAAGGTGTCCCTGCCCGTGGCAGGGGGTTGGAACTGGGTGAGCTTTAAGGTCCCTTCCAATCCAACCCAGTCTGGGATCCTATGAAATAATTTCTCTCATCTTTGGACCCAGAGAAGATTCTTCATCCCTATCAACAAGTCAACCATACCAACACAACAGGGATGTATGGAAACCCATATAGGCATTTCAGAGCTTATACTTCTCATGTTAAAAGTTATAAAAGAGGTATGTAGACAGCAGGCTTTGGTAGAGCCATCCTGGGACAGAAGCAAAACAAACTGGTCTCTCCTGTTAGCACTCACACAATTTCTTTGGAAGAAGCTGCTCTACATCGTTATTAGAAGAGGTTTCTAACAGAAACCTACAGGTGGGTCTACCAAGTGTGATGAACCAGGGCCCGTCAGGGCTCACTTCAGCCTACTTCCCTACTCACACAGCTCAAGTGCAAAGCCCAGGCTCAGGGTTGCCCAAGGTCCTGGCAGGACACAAGCCAGGATCAAGCTGGAAGGAGGAGACTAGATACTGATGGCCTCTGGAAAAGGAGCTGACTGCCATGCAAAGTGCCTGCACCTAACCAACTTGAGCTACTGACTTCAAGGACTGGCACACCAGCCTGTCTGTCCTATCCTGCTGCCTAAGGCATTCGCTGCTTGGGCTCAGCAAGAAGCTGGTGCCCTGGCTAGCAGTGTGAAGTGGCTCTTTCCATTCACAAGCAGTGGTAAAGTAAAACCCGACAAAATGAGATTCTAGAAAGCTCGGTATGTCATGATTGTGCTTGGCTGCTGTACAGCACTGTAGGGTCAAGTGGAGATTGCAGCTTGCCTTTCACCAGTCCTCTGAAATACTGTGCTTTACAGAGCCTGCTTTCTGTAGAAGCTCAGAAGTGGCCAAACAAGTGAAACAGTTAATAGCAGAAATTAATCTTACAGCCTGCTGAGTTCACACTGAACTGTAGCTGAGTATGAGAGCGAGCGAGCAGATGGGATGGGCAAGATGGATAGTTTGAGTAATTGGAAAAACACAGAGAGGAAGCTGAAGGAAGACAGAGCAGAAATCTCTGCCCAGTGAGGACAAACTCTCAAAGCAGCTGGGATTTCATCCAGGGACTCAATAAGGGCCAGGAAAGGAGCATCTAAGGAAGCTGAACTGAGTGAAACTAAAAGAAGGGAAATAATCCAGGGCTGCCCTGGTTGGTTCATTACAAAAAAAAAAAGGGAAAAAGCTTTGAGAAATTATTTGAGACAAAAGAACAGAAGGAAAAGAAAGTGGGGGAAAAAGACAAACACAGGAAAGGGGAAGCAGACAGCAGGAGACAAATGCCAAAGTTCACTATTCCCAGCTGCTAAATTAGATCTGACTTTCCTGGCACTCAACCATATTCTGTCACCAGCTATATAATCCAAATGATTAATAAACACAGTAGATGTGTATTAACCAGTCCTGACTTTGTCCTTGTTTTCCACCAGAGACTGCTGCTCTAGCGAGCATTGCTTTCCTCAGGATCCTGCTCAAACCTGTTAACTGTCGTGCCTTGCACTCCAAGCTCAGTCATTCGCCTTCCCCTTTCTCATTGTTGACATAACACTGCCCCACTTGGGATAAATTCTTAAATGGACCTTTCCTAGATTAACAGCATACATTTTGTCCCAAGGGAGAGAAACTGTGCTAAGATACTGCCAGCTGTAATACAGCTTTCTGCTTTGATGGGAGACTTTGTCCTCTGGTTGCAGCTGTATGTTGCCTTGCGAGCCCTTTCCTGACACAAATGAACAGAGGAAACGATCTAGCTTAAACAAGAAAACGTGAAAACAACAGTTTTCACATGTCAGCACGTCTGTTCAGCCCTAAACAATTGCACATAGCAGTTGTCCTAACTTCTTCCTTCAAGCAGGAGGGAGTGTGTGATGGGAAGCCATCCACTATGAGTACGGATGGGACATGTTACACCATAACCAGGTGTAACAAGTGTCTCTAACCAGCAGCTCCAAGCAGTTTGTATTTATCATCAACTCTCAAGGTGTCTCAAGAACCACCACCTACGCACAGTTCCCAGTGAGGGTCTAACTGAAAACATGATTTAATATGATTATAGGGCCCAGCTACAGGTCATTTACCTTGATTTGAGGACCACAGTGGAGGACTGCTGGTGTTGCACACTGCAATTTTGCTGAATTATTTTCAAATCTTGTTGGTTATTTGGAGCTAACTGAACATTTCATTTCATTTTATCCAGAGTCAGCTGAGTTTTGCTAAAAGCAGGAACTGTCACTGTTAGTCTAAATTATAATGAGTTCAGGGAGTCTGTCACCAGAACAATAGATCCAGGCATAGACACTGCAACTGGTTTTAATCTGCAGAGATTTGATCTGGTTCCAACAACCTTCTGCAAACACCATCAGACACAATCAGCTGAAAACTGCTTCAAGCTACTCAGCAGACATGTCATCCAGGTACCATGGAGTGTTACTTCCCATATGCTGCCAAAGCACAGAAATGGGGTTATGACAAGGGAAGAAAAGATTCAGTCTGAAATCTCAATGTAATTAATTCACTCGCCCTTAAGAATCATTATATTTCCTACCACAAAACCAGCAAACCCACCAGAACCAACAGCAGTGTTGTTGCCAGTACAGCACATTAGACTTTGCAAAGAATTACTCCAAGCTCTGCCAGCTATCAAAGCTCCCAGCTTTTGCACAATCAAGGGTCTAATTGGCAAACTGGCTGAAATGTGTATGCTGTGCTCAGGCAGCTGATGAAGCAACTTGGGAAACACTTCTAACAGCTGTGATGGATATACATTTTCTTTCCTAACCAGTCACTGAGAACTTTGCCCTAAGCTGCTCCATTGCTTTGGCTTACCACTGCCACTGGCATTACTATTGCCTTTACGAAGCATTTTCCTCCCTTGTGATGTTGTGGACCATTTCCATCCAAGCTCAGGGCCATATTCTGCCATCACTTTCACGCTGCATATCTCAGGATTTAAAATTAGGCAAGTAACGAGTCTCTGCCATGTAATTTACATCTAATCAGTATTCTGCTCTTCTGCTGCTCATCTCAAAGGGTGTCTACGAGAAGGGTGGGCAGCGTGCAGAGGACTGAGATCCATTTGAAGAGAAAACTATCCCCTCTGAAGGCACGGGTGCATGCTGGAGGAGCATGTGCACCAGCTCTGCCAGCCATACCACACTGCAAATCTTCCCCAAGGGACTGAACCAAGTCCACCCAGCAATGCACATGCTGGAGAGGTCAGGCCCAGTTGTAGAAATGGCACAAAGAAACCGCTCTCACCAACTACACCCAAACAAATCCTGTACAACCCTCGCAGTTACAGATACAGAAGGTGCGAGGGATTATTCCACCCAAATTACAAGGCAGTCATTGCTCCTTTCCCCTTCTCTCCAGGCTTACACAAGCCAAGTAGCTGTGGGAACCCTTCCTGCAGAGCTCCTTTTTCTACACACACAGGCATGCAAAGCCTCTGTTCATACTGGCAAGGCATCACCAACACAAGAGACAAACTGCCACCACCACCTTCCTCCTTGGTGCCTCCCATGCAGTCTGGTACTTATGTTAAGTTATGAAGAGTTTGAGTATTACCATGGATTTCTTAATCAGTGGTACCAGAAAGCAGAGCAGTACCACCCAATAGCACTGAAGGAACTGAGGCTGCATCTACCTGAAATGGGGCTGGAGAGGGCACAGGACCAAGAAGAGGAGAGAAGCTGCAATAGAAGATGCTACAGGTGAAGAGCAGAGACAAGTGATCAGAGATGAAACGTTTCATTATCCATCCAAACATACAGCCTTGTCCTCCTCGTGGTGTCAGGAACTGACCAGACCACTATATCCCAAATGGACTTCATGCTTTGGACTCCAACTCTTGGCTCTGCTGTGAGCAGAAGACTGGTACAGATGAGTGAGCTCCCAAAACAAGGGCTGCTCCTTGTCTGTTCTTTACATACCAGAGCCAGCTCACCTTCCTGCGGGTGTTATTTTCTGTCTGTAGTTTAGCAGAGTTCAGAGCATCCCGGACATCAACACCTCTGCTGCCAATCCCTGTTCATATCAGCACCCATCCTTTGCATTGCATGAAAAGCAAATGACAAACATACGGACAGCAAAGTATTTTTATTCCATCTTTATTGCCTGCTGACATGTTCAATATGCTCAAACTACATCTGAGGGACTGCATAGAGAGTGTTTCTTGTTTATATTTGATGTACGGCAGAACACTTTACATTGCACCAAATGTTGAGCAAACGGTAACATAACAGAGAAGCTGCAGTGGTAGCTGGAATTTCTGAGGTGGGCTACAGAGACTCTCTGGGGGCAAAAGTCTGCTCATCTTATTCAAATGAATTGCTTTTCTGGCCAAATCCTGCTCTTATATGCCAAGTGACAAATACAGACCTAGTAACATGACAAAACATGGAATAACTCCGAGAGCTTCAATTCCACAGCAAGCTGAAGAAGAGACAGCAACTGAAAATTAAAGAAGTTTCTATAACCACACAGAATGCCTGGAAGAAAGGCTCCTTGGAAGAGACATGGGAATACATGTCCAAACCTGCAAACCTTTCCACATAGGGGTATCAACAGGTTTATTTCAGGGAGAAGCTATGATAGGATAGAGGATTTCCCCTTTGGAGAATCCCTGTTCATAGGGAAAAAAGTACCAAGAACTTGGTCTAACAGGAATGAAGTACCTCTTGGGAAAAAGCAATAGTAGTTGCTCTACAGATGATCACAGACTGCCACAGCATTTTAAACCTCATTTCAGAACATAATAAAGTAAACATACAGACCAAAGTAATTCCTCAATCCTGGCTCAAGAGCAGGGTCACTGCATAATGCTCTCAAAAGGTATTTCTTTCATTATGGCCTCTGCTGCTTCTTACCCAGGAAACAGTTTGGGATTTACTTCCTGTGGTGTGGCTTTGCAAGGCACTTGGTTGCCCTGTGAGGTGCCAAGCACCATAGCTCACAAAGGACCTGGCCAATCCCTGCAGAGAGGGTGCACTGGCAAATCACATGCCTCTAGGAATGGATTACACAGATTCTAAACCCATCACTTTTACCTGAATCTGAATATAGCTCTTGGGCAGATAGAGTCATCTCCTGTGCCTGCTCTGCACTAACTCCCCCACTTCTGTTGCCATTTTGATCCCATCTGGAGTACAAAATGAGCACTCAAGCTGTTGATCATACTTGGTTATTGGAGTAGGTATTTAACTGCTCTCTCCAAATAGGCTCCTACTTAAATGGGTCACACATAAATATATTTATACATATATAAATACATTTGTACATACACATTTATAAATACATAAATACATCCCAGGATGGATTTTCTTATCTGCCACACAGTTCAGTGCTATGGAGGCTGGCAGTGATGGACAAACAGAGAATGCAACTAAGCAACTGAGACAGCTGAACTTGAAGTAGTAATTAACTCAAAACAAACTAACCAGTTTACACCCAGTGATATAACACCACAGAAGCTGGCAGTGTACAGTGAAGATGGACTGTGTGGAATCCTCTCACCAGCACAGGAAAGCCAGCGCACAAGCATGCTCCATCCCAAACGTGAAGCCTGGTGCATTTGGATTACAACATTTCCTTTCATGGGTGAAACCCAACTCCTCTGTAGCAGACCTGTGATCTGCTTCATCAGCAGTAGGATTTCACTCTCTGACTTGATCACTTTGGATCTCTGCTGGCACAAGATCTCAGTGAGATTCCATATTATCCCATCAGAGCACCTCTGTTTTGCTTATAGGACCCTGCACAATGCTCATACCTGGAGACAACACACTCTAAGGAACCCAGAGAGAGAGATGGACCCAAGAGGACTCTGTGGCTTTATCAGGCTGGTGTGAAGATGGAGCTGCTCAAACAGGGGTCTCATACTTCTGTGGCCAATGCAGTAGTTTCAGCTGCTCTTGGGAAGGGGAGGGAAGATCTAACACATCAGGTACTGACCAGATTACTTTAAGACATGAGGAGATCTTCTCCCTGTTTCCTTGAAATTCTTAACCATGGTCAAATACACATGTCTACTGAAACTGGGAGGGCAGAAAGTCAAAAGAAGAAATAGGGAAAAGGGAAGAAAGGCATCACAAAATGATCAATGAGAGCTGTAGACAATGAGAGGCAGTAATGAATGTGAAGGCAAGATCAATGTCAAGAATGATATACTAACTGAGGTAGCCAGTGATGAAACTTCTGTAGATTTCAGTGGACTTCAGGTTTTACCTGGAGGCTCAAAAGGGAGCATTTGCACTCAAGTACCTCCAGCCAAGACAGACTGAGCTTCCTCCTGATTTCATTAATTCCTCACTACAATTGGTTCTCCATTTCACCAAGTAATCATGTCCATCAGGAAACTCATGGCTAAAGGTCTCAACTGGGATATTCTTGAGAAGATGCATACATTTAGAAAGAAATCATGACTTAACAGACACTCTAAACAGAACCACAACTCAGCATCAACCACATGGCACCAAAAACAGCCAGAGGAAAGACTTAAATATTTCATGTTGTAGTTTAAGATCACTTCTAGTTAAATCTGTTACCTGGACAAGGACAAAGAATCGTTTCTTCCATCTCTTCCAAACATTTTTACCAATGGCCCATAAATATCTAGAAGAAAAGAACAGGTGAATTCAGTACACAAGTGACTATATGCTCTTCTCTTGCTTTTCAGTGTGTTTTCTAGAGCACCTAGAAGCTGAGTTAATATGCAAACAGGAGTAATTACAGACTGTTAAGCTCAGCAGCATTCATGGAAGTGTTTATTTCTAGCCTGAACAAATAACTTATAAAGAAAGTGACATAAAAAGCTCCCAGAGTCTTAATGCTACACAGTATTAATTCTCTCTTCCTCTTTGTCTATCACAACATGCTTACAAATTAGAAGCATTTGAATGCCAGCGAATAGCTATGACATGGTTGGGTGGGTTAAGAACACGTTTGCAATGGAAGAATTAAGGCAGAGAAGCCCCAAATGTTGCTTTAAGCCCTTCATAAAACCACTTGGCTGAGGGGAGCTGTCAAACAGAAGGACACTTTACTACATCAAAATTGGTATCCACTGGATTGACTAAATCAGGACCCTTTGCTGAACAGCTTAAGGTGAGTTCCTAGAAATCGCTTGGTTACAAATATTCAAGCAAACTGAATAATTTCTAAGGAGGGGTGAATTTACTGTTTTCTAGAAAGGAAGAATTAACTTTTAACATTAGTGTCTAAATTGCATTTAATCTCTGTGATGAAGTGGCCACTGTGACACTGTAATACAAACATTGGCAAAAATAGCAGCAGCATCAGATTAATAGTAAAACCAAGGACATTATTCCCAGTTATGTTTTATATATCATTATAATTACTTCAGTTGTAGCTCAATAAAGAGAAAAACAATTCCTTTTTGGTTATATTCGTGGTTCCTTATGCTAGAAGAGATCCAGCATATGCCCAGTAATTTAATCCACAAAACTCCAAGTCATGCTCATGTTTGCACTGAGTTCCTGGCTGGTTCAAGAACATGGTTACTTGTCCTATTAGTGCCATTAACATCAGCAGAAAGACTATCTCAGCTCTGAGAGTATATATATAAACCACATCATTTTAAGCAACATCTTGCTAATCAAATGGCAGTTGCAGAAAGCCTGAGGAAAGCCTGGACTGCTCAGCCCCGTTGCTATGAGCTGTGGTTAAGGAAACAAATACGATAGGTGAATTGTCCTTTCTTTCTTTTGGTATCTGTGGTCATGATGGAAAAATTAAAGTTCACATGAGGCTACTAGCTCTGATCTCATTAGCAGAGAAGACAGGAAGAGAAGGAATTAAAGAAAAAGATAAGTGATCCAAACCATCTAATAATGGATTGAATCTAACAAAACACTATGAAAATAGAAATGAAACCAAGTCATTTTTATAGCACCGAGGACATAACAGGTAAAGAGTTTTTCAAAAGAGTGACTTTCCTGGACAGTTTCTATTTTTTACCACATCCTGTGCCCTGAAGAGCAAACAGAGGAAAGCCTTGCCAATGGCGTTAGCTAGGTCCTGCCAAGGATGATTTAATTTCTAACTGCATGGTACAAAGGTGGAAGCCAAGGGTGGGTGTCAGGGATTTCCCTTGGCCCCACATCCTCCAACACTCCCATCTGGAGAGCTGAGGTTTCCCTTTTAACCTTCCAGATCATGACTCCAGGCAACAGCTATTTAATTGTGCTGTGTGTCTCTCTGTAAATAATGACAGCCACACTGGAGCGTATTTCAAGCGGAAGGTGAGCTGTGCTTTGGTTCTGAGAAGTCAATACAGGGAAACACAGAATAACTTAGGAAACTATACCATTTTCAACAAGAGAGGCAGGCAGCTCACACATTATTTCCTTAGAGAAAAAAAAAATAACCTAGAAATTTACTGAGGAATACTGTTTGGCTGATATGCATTAAAAAGACTATGCTGAGAACATGGAAATCGCATTATAAATGGCCAAAGTAATGGTATTTCTACACTTATCTTTCTTTTGACCTCCTTTGACCTTCAGAAAAAGAGTTTCTCTCCCAGAATCTTAAAAAAAAGAGGCATTTTCTACTGTACATTCATAACAAATTATGTTCAGAGCGAGACAAGCATTTACCCAGAGTGCTTCATGTTTTGAGGCTTATCCATTCGCACGGCAAGCTTGATCTTCAGGTCTTGATCTGGGCAGTTTTTGGAAACAGTCATTTTGTGCCATTCTGATTGCTTTGGGCTATTGGGAGTAGGGTGGAGAACAACCTGCAAGCATTAAAAACAAAGTTAAAGGGAACAATTATTCACAAAATGGGTTTTAATGGGGAACAAAACCACATCAGATGAGCTGCTTTTGCCCTAAAAGTCAGCCTGGAAATTTCTATTCACATCAGTGAGGACGGCTTCTTATTGCTTTTCTGAGGCACAGTTTACTATTTTGAGAATTGATCGTATATTCTTTGGTTCTTATATCTACTGTGCTATTGTTCATGTGGCTATACAGAACAGAACTGCATTATCAGTTCCCATCATTTAAGGAAAGATTATGATAAATGAACTTGTAACTGTCCAGGTAAATCAGTTGAGAAGAGATGGTGGACTAATCTGAATAGCAAACCAGCAACAAGGTTTTTTTGCAGAGGTTGCTCACTGCAATCTCTCGTTTTCATACCTACACAACTTGGTCAACCTCCAGCCTTCCTGACACTTCTCATGTGAGGGGTGCTGTTTTGTGGTCTCAGAAAGCTCATCATATAATGGTTGATCCATTGCTATTATCAGGTTGTGGGGAAGCGGGCTTCATTTTTTGTTTACTGTTAAGACTGGATGCAGTAGGTTACATTTTAGGTAGGCTGGTGTGTCTGGGGTCCCTTCCAACTCAAACCATTCTATGATTCTTTTCTCCCAGAACTACACCACATCTACCATCTTCTCCTGGTGTTGCCTTATGTGTCCTTCATGGTGGCTTAACTCTCTCTATGTGCCCTTTGTGGTGGCTTAACCCTCTCTCTCCTATGTTTATTTCTCTTCTGAAGTTTTCTGTCTCAGAGGTGACTTTGCCTGGCACAAATTCATTCAAGTCTCCACTGTCCAGTAGTGAAATAAATCTCTTTTAAACCCATTCAACTTTCTGCAAGCAAATTATTTCACAAATGGCAGCATTTCCCCTCGTTATTGGATGTGCTGCCATCACTCATCTCTTGATCACACTTGGTCTGTGCTCCTGCCAAACTCCAGCCCCAACCATAATCTTGTATTCCTCTGCTCTTCAACTTTACTGCTGAGTCAACAACCAAAGGCTGTTTTTCACCAAAATATCCTTGATGCTATTGTCCTCTGATGAATGATTTTAGAAGTCTCTTACGAAGCCTGAGGTTAATATCAGTAGATTCTCAACTTCACTCTTGTGCACCAGCATTATTTATCATTTAATTTCTTGAATTAGACTAATGCTTTCTCTGGCAGGAATCTGAACCTATCATTAGTTACAAAGATAATCTAGCAACACCAGTCTCTACTACATCACTCTTGGATAAACCACATTTAAGCGAATCCTGAAGACAAAAAGAGAGTCCTCCCTGCAGGGTGGTGTTAGAGACACAGATGGCCCCAAACTCTGAGGAATATCTGAGGACCCCCATTTTAGGCAGGTGATGCAAGCACACAGACTTGCATTAAACTGCATCTCTTGGCAAGGCAGCAGCCACTCAGAGTGTTTGGGATGCTCTCTACTTTGATTTCTAACTCCTTTTCATCAAAAGGCGCATAAACTTTCCTCAGTGTTGTTGCAATTCATGGCTCTTCCCCTCCTTGCTCTTAGTAAATGAAGTCTTGGCACAGCTGAAATCGTGGGAGCCATGCCACTGGCTTCAATAGGGCCAGGATGTATTCCCATGCCTTAAGCCACCCATCCAGCAGTTCAGGGCTTGGGAGCATTTTCCAGCTCTCCCTGGTGAAATGAGGAGTGTTGGCTGGCTGCCAATTCAACACTTGCAATAGAAAGTGGGCATTGTACAGGCCTGGCAGAGCACAAAGCTACTTCTCAAAGGGCAGCGAGCATGGGTGTTTTTGTGTATACAACCTGCTTCCCTCCTCTCTCTGTGCAGTCAGGTCCGTGCCCACTCCAACAACTAAACCAGGGACTTAACACGCTCCTGGTTTCATTATTTCATTACAGAAGAAATCCTGATACAGCCTGAGCAGACACGTGTCATCTCTCAGCTTCTCCAGGCACATTGAGCATCCCTTTGAAGTCTGGCCATTTGAAAGCACTGGTGGCCACGGGCCAGGGGAAATCACTGCCCAGCTCCCCATGCTAGCTGCTGCTGGCCCATGTCCTTCAACCTGCAGAAGCTCAGGGCCAAGGGATGGCTTCCCGCTGGATAGGAATTAAAGCGCATCAGTGGGGCTGGCTCATCAGCATTTCAGGGCAATAGGGGCTGCTTTGGGCCCTGACATCCTTCTCAGAACAACATGCCTAGCTAATTGCTTCCCGGGACCAGCAAAGTCAGCACTGCTCATGCTCACCAGTGGAAACAAGACTTACAAAGGAAGCGGGTCTACACTAAGTGTAACTGCTCAGGGGGAAAAGCCCTGAATGGCATCGTGGCTGGGGGGTGAAAAGCTCTGCTCAGCATGCTGCAGTGAATAAAGGCAGCAGTACTGAGCTGTTTGAAGAAGAAGGTTTTGAAAATAATCCTGAAAATATGATGCTGTGCAGCAAAGCAACTGTAGGTCTCTAGCTGGGGTACTGCAGCCTAGCATGGTCATCCCCTTTGTTAGAAGAGGAGAAGGACATGGAGAAAGGAAGGACCAAGGTGTGGATGAGGGGAATCCAAACAGCTGCGACTCTCTTTGAATACAAGATTGATAGGACAAAAGGGGCAGCTTTGCTTTTCTCTCTCTCAAGTGCAATAAATGAAGGATGTTACATAAATGTGAAAACACAGTTAAAATGAGCATAAATTATATGAGACAAAAATCACATATATAGCACTCTCCACCATAAAGATAGAAATTAAATCAACAGCAAACTAGGACCTGAAAGAACATTATGAACAGGATGAACACAAAATCACATTAATTAGGAAAAACTCTGTTGCATGGACAGACTCTCCTGTGTTAAGGCACAAACAGACACGGAGTTACCAAGAAACATCCCAATGGGTTAGTCCACAATTACAAATACTGTATTTGGGCTTGCCACAGGATCAGTAGGTTTCTTGACCATGGCTTTCTTGTCCAAAGCCATAGAGACAGGGCAGGGAGCAAGGTGTGCTGCAGACAGAGCCCAGCGTGCTCCTGTAGACTGCTCAGGCCATGCTGAACTGTGACCCAGGAGGTGCAGCCTCTCTTACCCTGAACTGCTTTTCATGGGGCCTTCACCATGCTGATGTTGCTGAAGAGCTGAGGAAGGCATGGCAAGGAGTTCGCTGCCACTTACGCCTGGGGCCAAAACAAACTATACAACTCTATGGAGATTAACTGAAATGTCCCAAATCCACAGAAAAGTGTTGTCCACAGATATTCTGGAGCTGTGGGCTGCAGCTATGGAGAGTCAACAACAGGCACTGGTTTAGAGATCACAGTTCAGGGGCAGAGATGGGGTGGGAAGGTTGGCTCTGTAGCCAGTATCCTGGGAATCTGAGCTCTTTGCTATTAACACCATTGATGGGAGCAATAAGCCCCCATGTTTCACTCCCCAGTGCAGCCCCTCTGAAACCACCGGCTCAGTCACAGTCCCCAGGGGAAGCCAGGATTTGAAGCCCTTTGCAGTGAGTACCGCAGTCAGTGCTTTCAAATGCTCAAACTGTGCACCGGCTGCTCAGCAGATATGAGAGCAGCTTAACGCTCTCTTGCCAAACTTCAATCCTTTCTTCTTTGCTTCAGCATAATCCCCTTTTCTGCCTCAGGAATGTCCATTTCCGTAAGCAACTTCTAAGGCTTTCCGGACTGCCAATATCACACACAAGATCCTCTGCCTTTGCTCAGTGCAGGCACAGCCAGCTGAAATGCTGCCATTAAAAACTCACAACAAAGACAGCATGCGAGATGCACTCCTTTACAGCAGTGGAGAGCTTTCTTTTCCCCCGTCTTGAAGCTTGGCAAAAAAGCAGAGCATGTTGTGCTCCAAGGATATTTCCGTACAGGAGAGATTTCTCTAGAAAAGCAAGGCCAGAAGGAAGCATTATTAAGCCCAAAATCTTACCCTCCCAAGCTCTTTGTCCTCCAAAGCCAGCACGCCTGTGCTTTCTGTGAACAGCTTCACCTTCACTGCAGGAAGCGCGTGTGTTGTCGTGAAGTCTCCTTGGGTGCCCCAGCTGTGAAAATAAGGACACAGAGATGCTCAGATCAGCAGCACTACAGCCTGGGCATGCAATGGTTAACTGAAAATGTCCTGTGTGGCACAGGTCAAAGTGGCTGGGCTGGCTAATTGACAAGGGTATTAATTACCTTCTTTGGGAAATGTGGGACAGATGTTTGGAAAACCCATGATCATTCTCTGGGGGGAAAATTGAGAGTATTTGGGAGCAGTGTGAAGCAAAATTTAAGAGAACTTTTTTATTTAGAAAGAACAATATGTCTCCTGCAGTGACAACTTATATAGCCACAACAGCAGTTGAGGATTGAGGACATCTTCACCCAGGATATCTGTAACTGCTCATGCTCCTGCCCTTCTCTTGTATGATTGACCTCTTCTTTCCAGGCTCATAGTGAGGTTTGCTTTCTCTGAAGAAACCCCAACTTAATCTGGGTTCTCTTCCAAATCCCAGCCAGGCCTCCAGCCCAGGTCTAGTTCAAGCCACTGCATCTGGAGTAATCTGTTTGCTGGGACTGCAGAACAGGACACCAGCTCCTTGGGGATGGGACAGCAATGGCCAGAAAGTGGCCACCTCTCCAACTACATAACGAACCAAAGACCTGAGACCACCAGCTAGTATTTGTATTCTAGTCCTGGCTGGTTCCATGGAAAGGAACGTTATGGAGGATGAACGGCAACACCCACAACGTCCTGACCTGTGCTGATGGGTATCCTCATGGGGTTCTCTTAAAGATACCCAGGTTTTACACAGCAGCCAGCGTTGATTTAGAGACAATGGGGGAAAGAAACCTGTGAAACACACTACACCTGTCCAACACCCTAACAGGCTTTTCAAATAGGCTCCTGAAGAGCCTCCACAAGTGGTGTCACTCAGAACAACACATCAAATTAGTCACCTGTTTCCACGATTTTGAGATACAGGAAAATTTCCCCTCTGGCAAACTGGCACAGATTGAAGAGAGTCACAGAGCAAAAATTAAGTGGAACTTGAACTGATGCCTATTTGTAAGCTTTAAACAATTTTGAAAGCAGCAGAGAAGAAAATACCTTCTACAGTAAGGGGTAAAAAGTCATGCAGGGGGGTTGGAACTAGATGATCTTAAGGTCCTTTCCAACCCTAACTATTCTATGATTCTATGTTTGAGACTTCACGGCTGTGTTTGAAGCTTTGTTTCTATAGCTTAGAAAGTTAGAAACTTACTAAAATTAAACCAGACAGAAACTTCCAGACAGAGCAAAGCAAAGCACCCCTAAAACCACACTTGCCCTAGTTAGCAGAGAACAGGGCAGCCAAAGACAAAGAGCAGAGGGAGGATTAGGGAAGAGCTCACCACTGCAAGGAAGATGCTCCTCAACATCTGATTGTGCAGGGGCCCAGTGTGAAAATAACAGATAAAAAAAATGCTCTTTTTTTGTTCTCTTTGTCTTTTTTTAATATATATAAAATTCATTGGGAACTAGAGTTCTGTGTTGTTCCCAGATACCCTGCAAATTCATCATACTTCAAACTTCATGCAAAGTATACAAGCAAGCTTGAAAAATAATTACAGACAAGGTGCTGCTTGTAAACCAAGAGTGTGGCATGAGCAACTCCCCTGAGTAATGTGATGGAACACACACTGCAACTTAGAATACTGCAAGTCAGATGAGAGATTATACCATATCTCACTAACAACTTCTATTCACCCTCATGCTATTAATGATGCTTATTCTACATTGTCCTCAAACCAGATGCTCTGCTGAAGAAATGCAGTTCTCGCAATGACTGAGAAAAGGCTCAGATGACATGTGGTCCAGTGACTAGATATTCTTTAAACATAAATACCAAACAGCAGGTTTTGCATTTGGAAGGTTATTGGAAACAATAATTTAATCCTTCCTGCACACAAAAGGTATGGGTTTATGCTTCACTCTTCACTGAACAAATCTTGTCCAGCTGAACTTAGCAAATGAGTGTGTTCAGTGCAGAGCTGATTAACAAACTCAGTTTCTTTGCCAGTTTTCTCTCCTGGTGTCACTGCTCCACATATTTCACCTTTTATGATGATATATCAAACTGCCACCAGTGTCAGGGAACAGAGGCTTAAATTATCTACAGCACTACAGGTCCAGCCACATCCTCAATATTCCATCTTTCCCATGTGTGAGCCATCAGCTACCTAATAAATGCTTTCAGCATAAGAAAGAACCTTATTTTCTATTTTCAGCTTTAGGTCACAGGTTATGTTTTCTCTCTTTAAAAAAACTGTGTTGTCACCAGCAGAAAAAGTAGGAAGATAATCTTGCTTTGGGTAAGAGGCAAAAGGAAGAAAATATCCAACCTTACACTGCGTATTTTGACAGCATCTGCTTTATAGAACTCATATCTCTGTTTACTATTAAAAAGCTCTTATTTGCTGAAGCATTCCCAGACCATATGTTATCAACAAATGTTACTAACCAAATACAAACAGTAATTTTCATTAGGTTTCCTTCATGAGAACAACATCAACCACAAAGGGAATAAATGTTTCAAATGACAGTAAACATACACAGCAAACCCTTGACAACACTGGTGCTTACATATTCATACCCCCAAAAGCCCTGAAAAGATCTCAGCCAACAGAGACCCTTCGAAGTTGGGTTTTGTGCAGGTTGAAGCCTGTGGTGATGTCATTAGTTGCCATAGTGATGTGAAGCATAAGGCCATAATTCATGTCACTGAAACATCATTTGTATTCAATCTAAGTACGCAGTTTATCTGGGGTGTGTATTAAATTATTGTTCAGAAAATTAGCTCTGGACAGTAATTAGGTATCTTCTGAGTGACTAACCAAGTAATGGTTTCATTCCCGTATTTAATCATTAAGCACGGGATCACTGCAGGAGTTTATGCCCTCAGAAACTGCTTTGGGACCCATTCTGGGCAAATCTTCTCATGAAGCAGCCACACTATCTTGTCTCCATATCACAGCTCATGCTGACACTTCAAAGCAATAATACAACTGCAAACAAGGACAAATAATGTCCATCCATCCATCCGTCTATCTACATATATACATGGAACAGAAAAAAAGGCCACAAGCAGGAAAATCCTGACAGTACTTTCAGACAGTTAGAATCACACTAACTATCTGTGTCCCACTTAAATCCTCAGCCCAGCATTTGTTATTGCCCAGTTTATCCCAAAGCCTGGAGCTGACCAAGAAATACTCCTGTGCATAGGGACCTTGCTAGAATTATCACCCTCTTTATGGTATCTCTGCTGTCCCAGTGATATCATTAGGATCTGCTTGTGTCTCCAGGGCTTATAGTTAGGAATCAAACTTATGATGAGCAGGCTAAACTCTTCTAATTGCAAACAGCCAGATAATGAGATATGCCCCTGGTGATCTTCTGGCAAAGCTTCAGGCTGATGCTACTCAGCCATTCCCAGCTTACAGACAAAACAAGTAAGACCACCTGGGATCCTCATGTTGCTGCTGTACCAAGCTTTTACCCTTTTCTGCCATAAGATCACCGCAGAAATAAGAGCCTTCATCCTATGAATGTGAAGTGCTTTACATCCTGATATTTGGCTGTAGCATTTCAGTGCTACCAAAACACAGACACAGCCATTATAAAGTCATAAATTACTACATAGCCAAAAAGACAAAATCATTCAAATGTCAAGGCACTGCTATGCTACAGAGTGTAAGAAACTGTTTGGGATATGAATAAGGCTTGAGCTAAACCCTGCAAGAGTCCTTGTCCTCATGGCGCTCACATAACACATCAAACCAGGCAGCAGGTTCTCTGACTTCAGCCGTTTTTCTCCACAATATCCCACTTTCATGGCCTAATCAATGAATTTCTTGTCCATGCTTGAGAGATACTGACTTAGTCATTTCACCTCTAGTGTGTAAAGTTCCCCTAAAGGGAATTTAAGCACCCATGAATTTCCTATCAGTGAATACACATGTTAATACTCAGGAGAATGCATTAAGCTCCTGTACTGTGGTCTCCAGTAAGCCTGCTTCATCCCTGCCTGTTTTAAAACACTGACCCTTCTTCCACCACTGCTCTTGCAATTTGATCTAACCAGAACATCAATGCCTACGATTTCTATAAATAATGAACAAGCACAACTGTGTTATACTGCTGGGCCATGAATCAGCCCTGTTAAGCAGCTCGGCCTGTCAACAGGCTAACGTGGGAGCAGCTGGAAAGTGATGTGCTTTTGGCGTGGTTGACGTTTAAACATGATCTATGACCAGTTGTCATGGGCTTCAGAACTGCCAGAGGACACCTTTTCTCCCTCTCCAGATACAGCTATTGAAACAGGTTTGCTTGTCAGCTTCTGTGGAATAAACATGAAAAAAATCATAAAACAGAAGTAAAAATGTGTATTCAAGGAGAGCTATGCTCTTCCCTTGGTGAGTTCACTCCAGGTGTCCATCACACTCAATGTACACAGCAATATCCTGGGGCATGCCCAGGGAGATGCTGTCCTTTTGCTTTGTTCCCACAAGTTGACTGCGTTAAGTATACAAGCCTTGCAGAATTGGTCAGATTGCAGTATTGCACATTGGTCAGATTTGCAGTAGTTCATTAAGCCACCTGCCAGAAATCATGTATGCCCAAAGCTTGAGCACTGAGAAGAACAAAAGTTAGAGAAGCAGCACACCAGGCCCTGAGCTAACCTACCTTCATGCAGCTGATGGAGTAGTACACCTTTTCCTCTAATGTAATGCTAAAGTCTGTTTCCTTTTTACATATTTCTAGAGATACAAGTATGGAGGAAAATAAACAGTTAAGTTTGTTTAACAGTTAAGTGTATGTGAAGAAGCATGCAGGAAAGCTTTTTGTTATATTCTCTAATGCTTTACATATACCAGCCATTCAAAGATATGAAATAGGGGTTGATGACCAGCATTGTGGTTATCATGAGCTTTCTGAACTTCTCTTGCCCACACTCAGAAGCTGCAGTTCATTATAACAGACCACAAACAGACTTACTATCTCAACAGCAAAACCCAATGCAGGGATGGCAATAATTCAAGCAGGATGAAAATGCTCATTTCATTATTAGAAATGGGTACTTGTGAACTTCGAGGAATGACATAACTGAGACAAGCATGCCTTGCGCTGAGCCCTTCACAAGCAGGCAGCTCACTCCTCTTTAGAAGTAGCGCTCACACCTGCACCAGCTGGGTCACAAAGCTGTAATAAAAAGAAGTAGGGCACGTCAAAGCCTTCAGGAGAATATGTATTTTTGCAGTTCCCATGGGTAATGGCAATGGGTAATAGGGGTTTGGTTTGTGTCTCAGACTGAAAAAACTTAAAGGCAACAGAAGGATTCAGGCTTTGTTTTGGACTCTCCAAGAAAAGCCACAGCCTAGATCACACAGCTGGGGACCCACAGGGTCCCATAAACCACAACCAATTTGGGGATGCTGGGATAGGGGAAGTTACAAACTGGTTTGCAACTTACTGCAGCAGGACTACAAACCTTGGCTGAGATCAGCTGAGCTCTTTCAACAAACATAACCCAGTGGGCGATGCACCACTTCAAGAGATATCATTACTGAAAGGTAAAAGATGATTTAGAAACAAAATTAGGTGTTGAGTAAAGACACAAAACAAAGAACGAAGCACCTGTTCTGCAGCATTCAGCAAGTGCATCATGCTGTGGATGAACAACAAGAGGTGTCAATTCCTCCCACTAGCAGCAGCCAACAACAACAAAACAGCAACTCATTTAATTCCTTTGGTGGGTTTTTGTGGGACTGAGTTTGGATTTCACATACCTCAGGGGGCCTCAATGGAACTGTGTTTCTGAGGAAAGGATTTAAGATTTAACTATCAGGAGAGAATGCTGAGACACAAGACCAATCACAGCTGTGGAAAAACACAAGTTTAGGGGACTGTAGTACCATGTACATGTGCCCATATCACCTGCCTTAGGCTCCTGCTATTGTAATAAGGAGAGATGTAATTAATAATCAGTGGAGTTAGGCCTTAATTTGCTTCATCCTAATTTAGAGGCAGCAAGCAGATGAAATGAAGCCTTCCCTAAGAGTATTCCTGTATTTCCAATTGCTAAGAAGGGGTGCTGCCAGTGCTGCTGCCAGTGCTGCTGCAAGTGCACCAGAAAGATCTGAAAGGAAAATCTCAAAGCATATATAAAGAAGCAGAGAATCTTCTACATTTCTGCTCATGCAAAAATGTCCTGGGCTAGGAAATACCATTCAGGTCAAAGGTAGGTACCTTTCCACTCTGCCTTGAGAGAATGGTTTGCATCTGTAACACGTCTTCATACCCAAGAGATGCTGAGCCTCCTCTAGGAATCCTTGCATGGTTAAAGTCTGATGTGTTTACTCACCTTCAGAACAGAATAACCAAAGTCATCAGACACAGACTGACAATGCGCCCTACTTTGGTTCACATTTGTTTGCTCTCCTCCCTTTCTGCTGACAGAACAGCCCTCTAGTCCCATCCCCTCAGAAGGAGCTGAGCTGAAGTGGGAGTGACAGCACAGATTCAATTTCTCCTTGCTTTTCCTGTATAGACTTTACACTAACAGTAAAACTTGTTTTCACCAACGTAGGTACTATGCAGGTGATCAGCAAGATCCCTGCACGTATAGAATGCAGTGGTGGCACCTGCCTTCCCCTGGAGACATGTAATGCCTCTGCATGGAGCACTGATGTCTGCAAATGGGATAACCCAAGGGCTGAGTGAGTGAATTGTTTCCTGTGAAATCCCAATTCCTGCTGAGCATATAATGCTCCCTCTGCCAAAAAATAACAAAAAAAGCACCACTAGCAATTACTTTGCTTAGAAAAATGGTGTTCATTTACCCAAAACCACAACTGCAGAAAGCACGAGGGTATTATCAAAAAGGTGATCAGAGACAGGATGTCCCTTTGGTGTGTGCTCCTCCTAGCAGCAGCTAAGGATGTCTTCCAACCTCCAGCATTTCATGGGCTGTCCAGTTTCTGTTCACACAGCTCCGAGACACAATGTAAGTGTCATGCACGCAGACACCATCTTGCTGAACATCATGCAGCCAGCAGTACCAGAGAGCTGACAAAAGGCACCATCTCTCCCTCCAGGAGCTGCAACTCCCACATCCTCAAACTGGCTACGGCAACACTACGGCTGCCGGCTGAGAGAGAAATCTGTCTGAGAGAGCATCACATCTGCGACTGAGCACGCAAGGTGCAGAAGGAACAGGGTAAAGCTGACAGAGCCCGCAGCAAAGCAAAGCTTGTGAAGGTCTGCTCCTGCTCTGCTTGTGGCTCACACACAGTCCCCACAGACCCCGTTCCTGTGCCAGCACCATGTCTCTCAGCTGCCAGGGCACCGCAGCCAAGAGAAGCTGCTGAGGCCGACACAGCACAGCTTTAGGAACCCAAAGCCGGAT
This sequence comes from Agapornis roseicollis, assembly GCA_002631895.1. Classification (NCBI taxonomy): domain Eukaryota; kingdom Metazoa; phylum Chordata; class Aves; order Psittaciformes; family Psittacidae; genus Agapornis; species Agapornis roseicollis. The sequence continues at coordinate 272,589 of NDXB01002588.1, forward strand.
GATTTTAGCTACACAGAAAATGCAGTGCTGGTTTCTGTTTCCTGAGCATAGCTAATACACAGGGAAAGAGTTGAGAAGTTGTAAGGAGGAATGAGAGATTGATTTAACCACATAATAGCTATTTATGGCCACGAGATGGCATTCCTGGCCCAGAGATGTCCCTCTGCCATGCCTGCACCTCGCACAGCCCCAGCCCCTGCACTCAGGACCACACATTCCTCATAGCCTGCTTCAACCCCGGGCTGTACTTCACTGCAGAAATCGCACGGCTGGTTTGTATGTGAATTTATATCAGTGTTATTCACCACAATCTTTGGGGTATGAACAGGGAAAATAAGTAGGGTGATTACTTAGCATGATTTAAATGACAATTGCTTTTCAAATGACCTGTGCTTTTGCTTATGCTATGATATTACAATTAGAGGAGAAAAGCTCAGCAAGATGAAATGGAAATGTAAGCCCAGCAACCTTTTACTGGGAGGCCTGAGCTGAAAGAATAATATCTTTTATAAGGGCTGCCTATTGCATATGCTTCACCAGTATAGCTGCTTTGGATACAGCACGAGTTAGTTTCATTCATGAAATGGGTCTGTGTGCATTTACTACCTGTGGTTGTTATCACTTCTTGTACAGGGTGACTGTAATGCCAAGCACAGGCTAATTGAAGTTTCCTTTGCCCAAAGATGCTCCCCTGAACCAGCTACAGAACCATGAATTTCACAGAATGATTACTTAATTCAGATGTGGTTAATCACTTCTATCAAATGTTACCATGTTGGTAAAAATACATGTAACTGCAGCTAGTTGAAGGCTTGGTTATGATTTAGACTTAATAAGGCCATAGACTTAATGCATTGCCAGCTCTGCAGACAACTTGTGTCTCACAAGAACAGACCATGGAAAATCAGACAGGTATTCTCTGCTTGAAAATACAGGCTACTGGTATTGTGCATGACCCTCCTTTATAAATTCAGTAGAGGAGAGCAGTAAAATACTTCCTAAATGCAAATAGAGCAGAAAAGGGCACAAGGTATCTTTGAAAATCAGCTAAAGAGAACAAGGGGTGTGAGGCTGTCACTTCTTTTTGAGCAGCCACTCGGATTTTTTGCTGTCCCATATTCTTCTAAGCCAGGATCCAGGACAGGAAGCCCAGATCCAAACAGACCCTTGGGATGGGGTTTGTCTTGCCTAATGTCTTACGACTAGAAACAAAGTCACCCTGGCATCTCTTGCGTCAGTGGGGATGGGTGCACACTTCCAGCAGATGATGCCCACCCAGCCATCTCAGCCATTAGCATCCTCTCTGCTGTGAAACAGAAGCATTGCCCTACTTCCATGGACATGAAAACCAAAGGACTGAGCCAGCCACTGGTCCGCACAGCAGCTGAGAAGAGCTAGAACAAATCTGTTAGGGGGATCCATCCCTAGACATGCATTTCACATCTCTGGGCTGACAATGATTGCAAAGCTGAGCTACCCCTGACTTGCAGGCCTTCATCTTTCTTTCGGCAACCATTCGGGGCTGGTAAGCCCTCTTCCCACACCCTGATGGATCCCACAGCTGCAGGCGATGTGCGCAGCTGCTGGGATCCCCCTTCTCACCTCCAAGCCATGGAATGGGAACTGCTGAAGACACTCTCAGCTTCATTTGTCTACAACACCTTTTTCAATGTGAAACAGCTCAGAGTTGCTCTGGAAGGGGTTCAAGAAAATGCTGCTGTGTCTCTGCACTCTAGCCACATTCACAATCTCCTCCCCCTATAAGCATGCCTTGTTCCCCTTACCCATGTACTGACAACAGTACATAGCTCTTTTTTTAGTGCTTTCACACACAGTGGTGCTGTTCACTGGGAGACCTAGCATGTTCACAAAGGCAACAGGCCTCTCTGCCTTAATTTCACAGAAAGGACAACTAGAATGTTGAGAAATCACTGTCAAGGTTGGCTTTCCCATTAAACCTCTCCCAGAGCTCTGTTCAGGCACGGAACCAGCTCTTTAAAGTATGCTCTTTACCTCTTTACGCTGCTTTGGAACCTGCAATAGCAGTACCTCTCATTAAATAATAATGTGCACTACTTGTACACAACACTTAACTAAACCAACAACTGGGCACTTTTCACATGTCTGATCCCCACCTTTCTCTCAGCAAGTGACGTGCAGAACTTGCACTAAAGCATGGCTTAACTTTGTTTATCAAACACCAACCACGAGCATTACAGAAAAAGACTGAATATATCCCAGGACTTCTGTTTTGCAGTCCTCCTCCTAATTTAGCACTAATTCAGATCACTGAATCTCAGTCTCATTTCAATGTCATTTTGGTCTGTACCATCCCATGTTAAGGTTGTATGCATGGGAGTGGTGAAGCAGACGGGTGTCAATGAAAATCGCCTTGGGCATCATCACGCCTTCTGGAATGCTTAAATTTGAATGTATGTGCTATCACAGGAATATGTAACTCCCAAGTGCACAAGAACAGTCAAGAAATTAGACAGCTGGCAAGAAGAGAGAAACATTCATCTGCAAAAGGTGCATAAGCTCAACCTTTACTAGACATTATAGAATCCATGCAAAAGCAGTGCTATGTATGCTCTAAAGGTTGAGGAAAAGACAGTCAGAGCTTGCACTTACTTGGTACCAGAGAACCCAACTACAAGAGGTAAGGCTATAAAACAAGCCTTCATTATTCTTCAACACAGTTTCTAGTGTAGCATTTGTAGTACAGGGAGAGGAAGGACTGCGGTTGAGACCTTTCGAAGTAGGACCGCACCTGGGATCAACATCTGCACATTATTGCACCATGGCATGTGGTCGTCTGAGTGACACTTGGGGTGAGCAAATCCCTATGGGCCCTTGTCTTTATTTTGGGGTAAAATTCAGCTGTTTAATCTAAAGAAAATTCTTTTCCCCCAGTAAATGCTGGGGCAGCAGCTGATCTGTGCTAGAACAGCTACTGCAGAGCAGCTACAAGGAAGCATCAGAAGAGGTTCTGAATTCCTAATTAAAAGGGCCACTAAAGCGCTTGCATGAAGACTTCCCATAATAGATCACACGCATCTGGCTAATAACTTTTTACTGCATTTTTTGCTGTGCTTAATGATTTGTCCACAGCCTCCACTCAAAAAATGTGAATGTCATAGTATAAATCTCAGGAGCATTATGGAAATACGTGCACAAAAGGGGATTTGAAGAGCAGGTCAGACTGAACTAACAGCAGAACCCTTCAGGTACAAAGGCTATGGGCAGTCTCATAAGAAAACTGGCTCCTAGACATACTAAATAGTACCGCTTCATGAGGCACTGTAGTGATAGGACAAGGGGTAGTGGGCTCAAACTTAAAAGGGAGAGATTTAGGTTAGATGCAAGGAAGAAGTGGGTGAGGCGCTGGCACAGGGGCCCAAAGAAGCTCTGGCTGCCCCATCCCTGAAGTGTTCAAGGTGGGATTGGATGGGGCTTGGAGCAACCTGGTGTACTGGAAGGTGTCCTTGTCCATGGCTCATACAGTTGGAACTGGATGAGCTTTAAGGTCCTTTCCAACTCAATCCTGTACCTTGTGTAGGGGATTTTGAGACCACTTTGTACCCTTCAGCCCTGGATAGAGGGGCTGAAAACAAATCCCCTGAAGTTAATGTCCCTGTCATTGTCACCTCTTAGCCTGGGAGAATCATGGGCTTAGAGCATTTGCATCAAGCTTGCTGAGCACAAAGCTGAAGACCACTCCTTCAAGACATTCCCCCAACAGATCCCTCAGGGCAGACTTACCCTCTGGCTGAAACCCTTACCCCAGGGGTGAGGGCTGTATCTCAGAAGTGATGCTGTCTGATCTTAGCTGCAACCAGGGCTTGGTCCACCTACTTCTGACACATTTATAAGGCTCCTAGAGGTCAACTAAGGAAAAAGAGCTGTAAACATCTGCACAGCTGTGAAATGAAATCACACAACTGGAAAGGCAGGCCAATCAGTCTGGGTAATTAAGACAAATTATATTTAATGCTGAAGCCATCCAGAAGAGGAAGGAGGAAGGAAAAAAAAGGCAGAAAAAGCAGCTATCTTCTAAAATTTCCTTTTGCTTTGGTTTTTTTTTTACTCTGTGTCATGAAATTTGCTTACACAGGGCTTAGCTAAGCATGCAAACCCAAATGTGAATGATGCTCCAGTCTGAGCTTTGCCATGGTGCGATATCCCTGAAACACACTGACAGCTCTGAGTGTAGCGTAGGCTCAGAGCACTGAAGTGACACATGGAAGTCCAAGGCAGCTGGTTCTCCTGCCTGTCTGCAGAGCCCACAGGGCTGTCCCAGCAGCCAAAACCAATGCTGGAAGTGGTGGTCAGCCTCTGTGGCTGCAGAGCTGTACATCTGGAAAAGACCTAACAGACATGGCACCAACGGAGGGATATACAACATGAACTATGGGCTAAACTCTGCTCTTACTAGCATCAGTATAAACCCCTTTAGTTTAGCAAAGTTAAATAAGCTCCACAGCATATGGAGTATTTATTTGTCATTTACGTGTCTTGAAAGTACATCTCCCATTTTATCATTGTGAAGTGTTCACAGCATCTCCCAACTAACCATGGCAGCAAAACACTGACTGCAACAAAATCCTCTTATCATGCTCCTACTCTATGCAAAGCTACTGAGCATCACTTCCAACTCCAGTGCCGGAGACAGGGGATTCCTGAAAAGACCAGATTTTCTGCTTCTGCAAAGAGAGGGCATTCCTGCTCACCAGCATCCCTTTCCACAGGGCTTCTCCATTTGCTGCTCAGTGACCATGTCCCAGATGGAAACGATGACTGAATGGCACCTGAGGAAGGATGCTATGGAGTTCCTGTCCCTCTTCATGGTCAGGCAGCGGGCTCTGATGGCTATGGCACACAATCTGAAAGGAAGACCTGAGCTGGAGGATAAGCTTGGAGGTTTGATGCAGGGATCTGAACAAGGGCAGCATGTTGCAGGAGAGATAAAGAGCTGAGCTGTCAGAGCACCTTGAAAGGAATTCAGGGACCAGCATCATAACAAAGATAAGACAGGGCATTCGTGTCTCAGAGTGAGGTAGCTAAGGGAACAGAGATGGAAAGGTTTAGAAGTTTACCAAAGACATTACTTTGCCAAGAGTGAATTTATGGAGAGGGCATGATGCCCAAGCTCTTGGTCATGACAAACAACATAAGAAATGACATGGAATCAGATGAGACTCATTGAGTGTCCTCTCTCCAGCACTGCCCTGAAGAAAAACTGCATGGAAAAAAAAACAGACAACAAAGAATGATCTTTTCTCCTTCAGAAATAACAAGCTCCATTCTCACTTCTCACACTCTGAGCTACCATGCAATCCCTGCATTAGGGCTAAAGAGGCTGCTCTGCTTTGCATAACCTCAAAGTGAACACACTTCCAGAGCCAGACGAGCAGCCCACACCTTTGACCCTTCTTGGACATGCCAAAATGACCACTTAGGTTGGCCAGATTCTTCACCCACCAGATTTTTACTACTTTTAACTCAAATGGTTCAGCTGAGCTCATTGCAGGTACGCTTGATTTGCACTACCATAAACCAGGTGAAAATAAGACTTATTTGTATGCTGAAATACGTCCAGGTGAATATGTAAAATTTATTCATAAGGCATGTAGGACCTTGCTGTTGTTTGAGTCTCTCTGTTTTCTTTTGTTTTGCTCACATCAGAGAAAGGTGCTCACATCAGAGAAAGGTGCTATGATAAGGTGATGAAACACTGGTACAGCCCAAGAGCACTGCTACAAGCACAGGTCACTGTTTAAATATATCCACAGCAGCCTCTAGAGACTGTAGGACAGGGGTGCTGTGGCTGGACTTTCTGTGCTATTCCCAGACCCCACAGCAGCCCTGTTCTCTGGCTGTGCAAGCAGCAACATTACTAATGTAGCTCCTAAAAGGGCAGTGCTGGAGACGTGAAGAGCCACCTCACTCCTGTGCTTGGCAGAGGGCAGACATAAGGGAAGGGGGGATATAAACCCCTCGGTTATCTGCAAGAATACAGTTCTAGCACAAAAAGCAGCAAAATCCTGCTCACACTGGGATTTGGGATATTTTGTAGAGGCATCTGTGGGTTAGGATATAATACAAAGGCTTTTTCTTACACAACTTATTAAAAGCACTACTAATAATAGGCTGTGAGCCTGATCTGAAATAACCCTTGCTATTTCAGGTCTGGCTTTCTCTAGAACTGTGCCATCTCCTGTACCCGCGCTGAGGCAGATAATCCTCACATGAAAAGACCGGGCTTAAAATGTCAGGAATCCAACATGGAGCCTGAGAAGAAATAGCAGACCAGTATTTACTGCTTGTCCAAGCACCACACTCCTCACACTGATTGCTGGGTACACATGGCTGCTAACCCTGCTGCTGCCCAACTTCCTTCAACATCCACAAACGGTATTCAAGCTCCAAACTCACTAAGATGCTGTCAACCATCTTACTGTCAAAAACTGCTGGTTTTGCTCCAGGGAAGAAGGCGGGTAAATCTCTCATAGACCTAGACCAGTGCTTTTGGAAATCCTTCCCTTTCTGGCAAATTGCCTTTTTCCATTAGGGATGCAGAGCCCAGGTTAGCTTTCTGTGATGGCCTCTGTTTTCTATGGGTGGTTATTGCAGAGCTTTAACTTGGGTGATCTTTTGTTTTGGAAGTAGGAAGTCCCAGGACCCTCAAGGAATACAACTCTAAAGCCTAACTCCTCCCTAAGACATTTCCATAGGTATTAGCCCAAGTGCTGGAGCAATCCAGAGGAATTCTAGCCTGACCTGGATCTCTATAGGAAGCCAGTGGAGGGAGGGTATGAGTGTGATGAACTTGCATAACTCCTATCACACCGCAGCATTCAGCATTGGGTGAATTTTCCTGAGGGCTGATGGCTTGAAGCCCAGACACTCCATGTTTCATTATAATAAAAAGAACGACTCACTTAAAGAGCTCACTCCTGCAGCCATTGTTTTCAAACTAACACTTGTATAAATGGTCCTACAGCTGACAGCAAGGATTGTGTATGAAAGGACAGACCCTTTGAGCAACAGGGGGATGAACAGACTAAGCTAAACAAGCACACATAATTCAGAAGTGCATTTTTCATTATGGGTCGTAGTAACTTTCCCTAAATAGAGCCCAACTTTTTCCACTGACGCAATGAAAATACTTAAAATAGTGACAATTGCAGGTTTTTATGGAAATTCTCCTCCAAGCACAGCTCTCCTACTTCCTCCCCTGAAGCAGATTTCAGTGTTTTGAAAAGTAAGCCAGGCTGCAGCACTTTCCCTGATTGGGAATATTGTTTTTAAACCGCTTACTGCAGATTCCTGTGCCTCCAGCACAGTGCAGGGCACAAGGCATCAGCAGTTTCTGTGCCTCTGCAGGAGGACAACCACAGAGGGAAGGCAGCCTGCCTTCAGCTATGCTCTCCTCTCCTCCTGCCTGCATCAGCTGGTCTTGAACTGTGTGTCTGCAGTGCCCACATGTAACGCAGCCTGGTGCTGTTGGCTCTCCTTCTACAAACTTGGAAACCAGCCACTTGAAGGAAATGGGGTAGGGGAACAAAGAGAGAATATCCCAGCAGCCCCACCTGCATGGTCCCCCACTGCTGTATATCACCTTGACAATTCTCCATTGTGAGGATGCTCACCAAGAATTCCATTTAAGTGTGAAATCTCTGCAGTGAACCAGAGGAAAACTGCCTCAAATCCATACAGGAAGTGTTTAAAGTTAAATAACACCACAAATTGGAAGGAAAATAAGCCATTCATCATTTTCTCCTTCTAAATTAACAAAGATCAATCACTACCGGCAGATTTATAACAACATCTGAGTAAGATAAATAAAGCAAAGTAAGGGATCAAGGCTAGAGATTTGGGGACCAGGTCAAAGAGGGCAACACTCTGACCTTGCACTGGACTAGGGCAGAGTAGCTTCAGATAAAGCTCTGAGTGACCTGAAGCTTTCCCCAGCTCCTCTCTCCCACCTCTGGCTGTGGCTGCCAGAATGTGCTCCCTTTCTTGTAGGGCCCCCAAAACCCTGACAGTGAGGATGAAATTATGCACCAGCACCTGCTGGCACCAGTTCAGATGGACACTCAGACAAGTATTTATCTAGGCTTAACTCCATCCTTATTTAGCAAAGTACTTAACTATAGGCAGAAATTTATGTCTCTATGGCTACAATAGACGTAAGCCTGTCATTAACGCTTTGCCCCCCCCCGCCCCCCCCCCCCCCCCAATTGGGGCTTACATGCCATTCTTAGTTATAGGATGATGCTCTGCGTACATGGAAGGCCACATTTCTCCTCTGCTTCTCAGAGTCCCCTCTGGCCTCACCATGCAGGAGTCAGTCTGCAGCCACTTACCAGTGCAGAGAAAAGCATGGTGGAAAGAGCAAAAGGCAAAGCAAGACTTACGTTGGCTTTGAGGCTTCAGCCTGGTCAGTCTGAAGTTTCTCTCCACCTTCAACTTCCATGGTGCAGTACACAATGCGGTTGGGGGCCAGCGACTTTAGACCCTGCACCTCCATGATGACAACCTGCAGGGTAAAGAAAGAGAAATGTAAGATGAGCAGCCTCCTTCAGACCTTGCTGTGGCTGTTGAACCCAGAGGGACAGCTAGTATTGGGCCTGTATGGAGACAGGGAGGTCTCCCTTTGACTACGCATAGGCTTGTTGAAATCCTTGGGTTACCAGGGCTGTACCAAGCTTCAGGAGATGGGCCTCACAGACATGGCCCTGCCCCATCTAAAAGCGTCTTAATACATGAAATCCAGAGGAAAAGCACAGTTATTCAGCTTGTGCCAAAAGCCTATTTCCAAACTTAATCATAGAATAGTTTGGCTTTGACTTTTGAAGATCATTGAGTTCCAGCCCCCTGCCATTGGCAGGGACACCTTCCACTAGACCAGGTTGCTCCAACTTGGCCTTGAACACTGCCAGGGATGGGGCAACCACAGCTTCTCTGGGCAACCTGTGCCAGTGTCCCACTGCCCCCATCATAAACATTTTTTTCCTAAATCTACCCTCTTTCAGTTTAAAACTGTTGCCCCTTGTCCTGTCACTACAGACCCTGATAAAAAGTCTCCATCTTTCTTATAAGAAATCTTTCTTATTAAGAAATCACTATCTAAGTTCCTTGCAGGTAATTACCATTTATTTTCTTAAAGGAGACCAATCTTGTTAACTATGTACCTCAAGAAACACCATGGGAGTTTCTGTTCATGTTTTATTACAGCTGTCTGTGAAGTATTACACAGGGGGTTAAAATTCCTCTCCTCAGGTCTTCTGATCTGTCCTTGCATTGAGCACCCCTTCCCTGGCTCACAGAGCAACACAAACCCTCTGAGAAGCACACATTCTCTATAAAGCTGTCTTGCAGCAAGAGTTCCATGCACAGTCCTGTCAGCTCCTGAAGTCAGTGCTTCATGAGCTTCTGCTTCCCACCAGATGAGGTTCAGCTGAAGCAAAGTGTTTGAGACATCCCATTGTAAGGAGGAGTCCCTTTATGCATAGCTATACGCACTGCACTGGCTTTTGCAACAGAGACGTCTGCTGCTTTGTGATAGTTCCCTGCTCCTTCATATGGGAACACTCAGAAGTCAAGCTTTATTTGATGCTGCTGTTGAAGGCACATCTCTGGGTTCTACTTTGAAATAAGACTGAATATTATAAAGCTGGTTTCAGACATTTCATGAATTAAACTCTGTGACGGCACAACTCTGCTATTGAGTTTTGCATTGCCATGATGTATATATAACAAGAGACCCCTTAGGAAGAGAAATAAGCAGGAAACTACACAAAAATAGTATTTTCTGATTTTTCTGCATCCTACGTTTTTCACCCCATCCTGGTAGCTGTTTTGACAATGTAACATAAACCCACTCACTGACAGACAACAATCCTGTACGGGTGTGCTGATGACTCCTTGGAGTAAATGCCTTGCCTAGACCACAAATATGTCTGCACAGAGCAATTAAGTTGGCTGAAAACAGCTACTGCAGCAACACTGCTTCCAGAACTGAGACAGCCTGTGTTGAAGGTTACAGCAGGTCCCTGCAGCCCCCTGCCTTCCCCTGGGCTCTTCTCCTGCTCAACAGAGCATGAGTAGAAAGTCAGTGCTCAACACAAAGCAAAGAGCAAGCCGGCAAAGCACAGTATTTCCATACAAGCTGCAAGCCAATCTGTTGAGTGCATTCAAACCTGCATACTGCAGAACAATTCTCCAAAGAGGATGCAAGGCTTGCAGGGAAATACAGTGACTGCTAAATATACCGACCTTTATGGTGTTGTGTTATTGTACTGGTTTGGGGAACAATACAGGCTCAGGGTTACTGGGGTATGCTCAGTAGCAAGCTGCATGAGGAGGTCAGTTACTGATGCAGATTTCTGAGCTATCTGATGTACATCAGCAGGAAATGCCAGATGGTTTATCTCACACAATTTGTTCCAACAAGATGGACACCAGAGAGGATAGAGTATTTGACCACAGGCAAAACTTGCGGTAACTCAGAGAGGAACATTCCTCATAGAGATCAGAATGACCTCTTTCCACCTAAGTCTGAACTAAGCAGAAGGTGGATGCTGTGATTTTCACTCCCACAGACTGCACACTTACCTCCAGGGAGAACGACAACACGACGTCTGACTTGGAAAGCTGGTTCTCGTTTTCTTCCCCCATGTCAATTATTGAGGTGTTGTGACTACGTTTCAGCTTCTGAAGCTTGAAGTCAGAGCCCCCTTTAGACACAGGCATGCTCTCTAGGTTTGCCATCAGGAGGTTGACAGACGACTTCAGCTCCTCAATGTACATGTTTTCCATCTCTTTGGATACAAACTTCGGGAACTTTCGCTCCTTGCATTTGGAAACAAAAACAACAGAATGAATGGTTGTGACAAGCAGCAACTACTTGTTGCACCAGAAGAATCTCCCATGAGCATCTCCAGAGAGGTTTGTGAGTAGGGAACTCCCACAAACCAGATGACAAATTACAGCTTCCCCCTGTGTAATGCAGAAACATTATTGTTAGCTTCCCGTAGAATTAACACTTGGTACTTATCCAGCTTTACTGTTTCTTGCATGTACTTGCATTTCTTTGATTTTTCTATCTGCAAACGGCCTTCATATTTTATGTATCCACAATCACAAACACTCCAGGCCAGATCTTAGCTGAACTTTGTGATTGACAGCAATTTACTAATGATTTGGAGGATGCTGACAGTTAGGGACTTGTTTTCCCATCTCCCAAATGTGCCAGTTCTTTTTAAAACACTTCTGAGCAGTTGCTCCATTAGTTTTCTAGGTGTGAAAGGAGCCCAAGGAGGGAAAACCAGCAATGTGTGGGCAGGAATGGTAGTCCCAACTGGAAGAAGGGGTAAAAGACCCTTTCCACTACTTGCCAGAGCCCTTGTCTATCTCCAGCAAGACACTCTTTCATTGTGAGACCCTTCAGTGCTGCTTGTTGTAAACAGGACATTTAAACATTAAACCCAAAGGTAACAGAGAGAGCAAAACGTGATGTTCTCCAACGTGTGTTCTCAGCTTTGAAATGCTGCCCATGCTCCAGCTCTGGTAGGATCACTGGTCTCAGCCCTAAGTCTTCTGAAACCTCTGCTCACATCCTGAATACACTCTGGGTTTGAACATCTCCCAGTGGGTTACAAGAGATTGTACAAGCAGTATGACAGCGAGGCAGCATCTGCAGCCAAGGAGCTTGAGGCTGACGTCAAAGTATCTTAGTGGCAATTCATAATATTGTAAAAAGCAGCTTGTAAGATGCAGACTGGAGAAGAAAACAAGGTCATGTTTCTTCTAGAAGACTGTCATCAGGCTGCTGAAAAAGTAACCCACTGCACTAGTTTTTGCATCAGTCCTCAACAGCTTACCTGTTACAAGCACAGTTCATGGCAGCACTTGCACCAAGGAGTTAAAATACAGTCTTTTGTTCCCAGTCTCAACCTTGTGTAGCAATTCCCTCATGTAAATGAGACCTGGCATCAAGATAAACTACCTAATCAGTCTGTTTTATTGTCTATGCATTATGTAAGTTGTAAGCCACCCTTTAAGAAAGAAAAAACCCAGAAACAACTGTTTGGAAGATTTTAAGAACTACTGCTGAAGCAATGATGTTCAAACACTATTGCTTTTTCACCCTGCTGCTATTCATCTCTCCAGGGACTGCAATTTTGGTGCTGCCTCCACAAACCTCTTCAGACATGCAGCAAAGACTGAGACATTTCACTGCGTGCCACCAGCAACTTCTCATACTAAGGCTAAACCCAGGCAGCTTGAAACAGCACATAATTTAACTGGGACCGGGACCGGGTCTGAAGATGGAAATGCATAGGTGCAGGTGTGATCCCAAGGTACCCATCAGACTGGAGATAATTGCTGGGGGAAGAGAAAGACACAATAAAGAGATGCAGACAACAGCAGGAAAGGATGTTGGTCACCTCCATGTGTACTTGAAGCAGGGGGAGGATGAGAAATGGGGACAAGTGCAGAGAGAAGCAGAGCTAAGAGACTGCAGAGTGGGCCCTGCCCCAGATGGACATATTGCTCTGGTATCAAGGTCTCATTTAGCTACCTACACATGCTCCTTTTTGCCCTTGAGGCCAGGTGACTGGAGGGGGGTAAGGCACCACAGAAAGCAGAGCACTTGCTACTGCAGACCAAAACAGACCTCTGCCTTTGCATCACTAAGCTCTCAGCTATAGCACTGCTCTCATTCAGCTGCTGGAAAAGTACAACATGCAGAGTGAAAAGCCTGTCCAGATTCAGCTTTAAAACACCTGCTGGACTTCAAGTGTGACGCTCAGGCTGGCTGGCTCCAGGGCTGGGCTTACCTGCTGTGCCCTGACAGTCAGGCTCACTGGGGGACCCTGCCCAGTGCTGCACCAGCACTGCACTGAGCTGAGCTCTCCTGGGCACAGCAGGAGGTGGAAGGACTCAGAGCTGTACTCTGGTGTCAGATGCAGGAACGCTGGTGTGCACAGTGACTTTTGCAAGGTCGCATGGGAGATGAAACCAGGGTTTGAACTGGTTCTGCACCACTGCAATCCCAGGTTCCATTAGGCTCCACAGCCTTTGGTGCCTCTGAAGTACAAACGTCCTAGTGTGAATTACTTAATTTATCAACAAAGCATTAATTTGCCTTTATTGCGCAATCTCATCATGGTCACCTCAGGGCTGGTGTCATGAGCTCCTGTGCAGCATATCTGCATTAAAAGCTGCAAATTGGAGATAAAATTGGAAACGTTCCCCTTTCACTGAGCTGAGTTGTGAACCTGACCTATGCAGGGAAAACAGCCTTGCCTGGAAAGGAGGATATAGAGACAGATTCAGAAGGTCATTCAGATGCCTCCAAAAGATGGCATATGTTGGTTTGAAAGAACAAAATTTCCTGTAGGCACATGCTGGCAGGATCTGACATTCTGGAGAGAAGGCCTGCAGCAGGAACTTGAAGGAGATTAAATATCAATACCTGCCAAGTGGATCACAGGTAAATCACTTTTACTCTAAACCACCCTCCAAGCTGCACAGCTATATACTGAAGGTTCATTTCTGCACAGGGAAATGTCAGGTTGTGTTGAGTTCTTTGCCCTCACTGTCTCTTACAGGGCCACCAGCAGCATGGTTTGTTTTCAGCATCCTTAAGGGAGGAATGGAAATGGCACATTCCTGTTTGCAAGGATTAACTCATGGAGCTGCAGCCTCTGCTGGCTGCCACTGAACCATGCATATTGTTGTCCCACATGCCATAAAAAGAAAATGAAACAACAAAACCAGGCAATCTCATTCTGGCACCCAGTGCCTGGCTGCCCATTTCAGATCGGAACTGGAGCAGCCATGCTCCACACTGGGGCTTATATTTGCTGCACATATAAAATACTGTAGGTTTTCTTGACAACGAAATGGCAAAGGGCCAAATGGTGAAGAAAGGAGCTGCAGTTGGGTTGCTGTGCCATCGTTTGGCCACGTAGACCTTGGCCAACTTACTGTTTTCTTCAGTGAAGTGGGGGAAATCCAGAACCCACTTCCCCAGAGATGCAGCAGCAGTACCTGTTTAACAGAAGCGTCAGTGAGGAACTACCAGCATCATTGCGGATGCCTCACCATAAATGAATGTGCTCTACTTTTCACACCCAGATATACCAGTGCAGTTGCAAACAGCTCTGATATGACCTTCCTCATAAAACTCCCCAGTCTGGCCATAGCTCAATGCCAGGATGGCTGCTGCTGAAAAGCAGATCCTTAGCCTGAGCTGCATCTCTCTGATTAGAGCCTTTTCCTTCTAGAAATGGTTTCTTGATTATCAAGAACAGCCAAATAGATCTTTATCAGTGACTTCAGCCCCATTAGGGCTTTATTGGTGACTCAGAGCATCTGATTAGAGGTGAGAATAAAATCTCAGCCATACTGATGTCAACAGGATCCAAGGTTACTTTCCATCTACAGTCCATCAACTGAGGCAGCATCTACCTACAGGAAAGGAAGGGTGCCTCCCAGCAGCCCATAAAATGGCACAAACACCATTAGGGCAATTCCTGTCTCTTTTCTATATGCCATCACCCACATCACTGCCTAGCATCAAAGTTTGGCAAAGAGGGCTTAGACATGCACTTGCAGATCTAGCTGGAACACTTCAGGACAGTATGTTCTCCACTGTTGAGTATTTGTAAGGGATTTTGCAGGAACCTAAAATATCCCAGCTCATCAGGACATTCCAAGAAATGCATACCACATCAGCTTCATCTATGCTTGCTGTTTTGTTCATAGTTAATAACTGTCGTTTGTAATCATGATTATAAGATTCTGTGATCTGCTGATTATCTGATGATTACTGGGAAAAGAAACCTACGAAAGAAGGACAAGATCTGGGGGTTGCATCAAACTACTTATGTGCTTCTATATGAAGAGCTTACTGATATTGAAGACATACTGATATAGAAGATATATTGGGTTATTTTACCTTGGCAATTTGCTCTGCCATTTGGAGACGTCCATCTAACTCACGTCTGATCTGTGCTGCTTGCTCGTCTGGGTTGTCCAGCTGTACAGAAACAAAAGGCAAATCAAGGTGAAAAATTAATCAGTGCAGCACCTTTGCAAACAGCTCAGCTCTTCAGGCTGACCACCTCTATCACATTATCAATGTGTGTGCCCACAAAGGACACACACAATGTTCACCATCCCAAGGCAGAGAACACCAAGGGCCTGTGTAGATCCTGTTTTGATGCCTGCTCAGCTGCCTCCTGGGGCTGAGCATCCTCACCCCACTTTGCCCTGTGAGCCAGGTTGACAGCAGCCTTGATGGTGACTATCTGAACCCCTTGGTGTCCTCCAGAAGCTACTACTTTGCTGGTGCTTGGGAAGCCATATCCCCCCTGTGCTGGGACAGAGCATCAAGCTAAATACCCCCTGCCCCTCCTGCCACCCAGACAAAGGCAGAAGGCCCTGTGGTTCTGTGTTCAGCATCTGCCTGGCCCTGAAATGTCTCCTGAAGGTAAAAATGTTGGTTCTGCCAGGTAAACAAGCAATTACAGCACACACGAAAAAAGCACAGTAACTGCTGCAAACTGTTTCCCATTGGTAGGACATAAGGCAGATTTGTTATTTTTTAGTGGGAATACACGGACATAAATTACAGAACAACAAAAAAGCACAAAAACAAGCCAGCCCCTGAAGAACCGATAGCTGCTGCAATGAGGTGGCAATTTTGCAGCTGCTTTCCAGATTCCAACCACCCTCTAGTTTCCTCTGGGGTCATTCTGGCCATGGCACAAGGCTAGAAACATACAGCAGTGAGGTGGTTACAGGACTGCTCCATCCACGAGGCACAAAACCAAGCAAAACCTCATAGTTTTGTATACCTCCTCCAGTAAACATGACTTCAGGTGGGAGGGCTGACTCCTCCATCCAAACGTCACCTTTGTTTTCAAAGTACCAGCCTCTTCTGGCTACCAGTGAACACAACTGCCACAGACCACCACAGATCAGCTCTCCCACTGACTGCTACACATAAATGAGCTTTATTTGCTGGCTTGGTGTCGCACTAACCACCTCTGTGGGTTTTATCCTCCTCTGGAGACAAACTGCTTGACAGAAGAAAGGCTTGACTGGTGCAGTGCAGCCTGGAAAGTTACAGCTACGGCAAAAGTCTCAGTGCTCAGCCTGATGAGCAATAAGCTTGTGTCAGTGCTCCCTGGATGGACTGAAACACACTGCTTTCTCCCAGAACTATTGCTTTCTACTGCATCTCCTCAGCTGTCTGCTGGCTTACCCGGAATCTTCTCTCTCTCATACATCCTCTTGTAGCTCTGCACACGTGCAGGTGTGTATCTGCATATTGCTTCACCACTGATGATTTTCCAGAGAGCCGACATTCAGTACAGCTGAGATTGATGGCAAGTAGTTTTCTGATTAGTTTCTGAAAGTCTCTGTTACTGATTTAATTCAAGCAGGAAAATTACACAGTGTCCTGACCATGACCCAAATTTACTGAAACTCCAGCGATCTCTGCTATGGCCATCCAGGTTTCATTCATCACAGCACATAGCCTGCTGCCTTCATATTCCTGATCCCAAAACCAGCACAGAGCCATGGACCACCATCACCTTTTGGGATGAGCCGCTCCCATTAATTTCTCCATGAACACGTCACACAACCACCCACGTGCAAGCAACTCTCAGTGCTGCTTCATTAAGCATAGGAAATGTACAGCCTCAGATTTCCATTTCTTTATGACTCTGAAAGAAGGGGCATTATTTGAATTCCATCTTATCTACCGCAATTGAGGTTAATCACACACTCCCCAAAATAACTCACGTGCTAAGTTTGGAAACCAAGGATGCTGCTGTGGAGGAGAGCTGGTTTTGTGGTGTGATAATGAGCCAGCAAACTGCCTCACTCTTTCTGCAGATGTTTTCCAGTGATGCTACAGGTCAAAAAACATGTCACAGAAAGATCTGGCTGCAGAAGGTTATTTTTCTTGGGAGGCAACAAACACCCTACAGGCAGCCTCCTTGGTTGTGGTTGAGTGGGTAAGGGATTGCTTTTCAGAGCTGTGCTTCCCAAGATTCATTAGTGGTGCCAAGCTGGGTAACCTGGTATTTAAAAGAAATAAAACATCTTTCCAGGCTGTATTTTCAATGACTGCATGACAGCTCCATGGCAAATCCTGATCTTTGTGAAAGCAATCACAGTCTGTTGTAGCCAACATAACATTTTCTTCTTGTTAGCTACAGAATGGTACTAATGAGGCAGCCCCTGCTTGTGTGTCCTTCTGGCACATCCATGCAGACCTCTTGTGACTAAGAGCTGCAGCTCAGCCACTTCCTGCTCCTGAGCCTGGGAAGGGCTCCTGCTGCCGTCAATGCAAGCAGAGTACATTTTACACGGTCATAACACTATATAGTGACATTGAGAGCAATGCCAGGGCCCATAAAATATACTTAGCTCATTATATAAGGCAAGGGACAAGTGTAAGGCATGTAAGACCAAACATCCAAATAAGGCAACACAAACTCTAATATCATTAAAACTCAATTTCTTAACTAGAGATCCAGCTATTTATTTTCTGCCATATGCAAGCCCACTTTAACATTCAAATACATGACAGCCAAGTACATAAATGATTTACAAAGTCAAAGGGAAATTGAATTAGTTTCATTCCGCATTATGACTACGTTATGGGTGTGCTATGAAAAAGAAAAAGCAAAGACATAAATCATAAGGTTGCCCCAGTCAGTTAAATGTGAAAAGTATTATAAATTTCAGCATATGATTTGTCAGACATGCTGGGCTTTTCTTCAACAGCACGCCACAAATATATGACGTGGATAATTTGTAATTCTCAACTGATCATTACCCAGTTGCCTGCTGGTAAATTAGATGCTCTCATACGTCTACCGGCATCCAACATTAGTTCTCTCTGCCTGCCCTGCAGAGATTATCTATTTTGGTAGAACAGTTGCTAAAGTAAAAGAATAAAGAGAGTGGAGCAGATTCTGAGCAGAGCCCAGAATTCATCAGCACCACAGCACTGAAGGCATTGCAGGGCATGTGCCTGCTTTAACCCATGGTGACCATTCAACTGCAAAAAACACACCTTGCAGAAGACAGGATTTTTACGTATCACCTGATAATAAGGAGAAACTTTTAAGTGAAAGAAGGAGTTTTAAAATGTTCATAGGGCAGTTTTAATTGCCAGAAGTAACCTGTTGCTTCCATGACTCTGAAACAGATTCACTGCAAGACTTTTCCTTGCGTTATCCCAGAGGGATAGATAATCCCTCTATGCCCGTGAAAAGCAGAAGCAGAGGCAAACAAACCATCTAATTAAGCTGTAATATCTGCAACAAGACACATATGCACCTACCAAATCCACACCTAACCTGTCTGACTGGTGTGTCAGAGACTTCCCGTGTATTAACAAATCTGAGCCTTGCAGTTTTGAAAGTCAGGAGTCCAGGCTCACCTTCACTCACGCTGGGAAACGCCAGCATCAGCTCAAGCACATGAACAGTGCTAAGGCAGACATTAAATTCCCTTGGTTTTGGAGTCAGTGTTACATATATTTAAAGCTCCAGCTTCAGTTTACCACAGCTGAAAGCCAAACCATGAGCAATCCCTGCTGATTTGGAGCCCTGGCTCCAACTATAATGCTGGGGTGGCACAGACTGCCCTAATCTTTCTTTCATCATGCCCCGAAGCAGTTTTGCTTAGATTAACATCTCAGACCAACCCACCTGCCTGGGGACTGAGCAGGGTACAGCCCGTGTAACACTGGTCACAGCAAGAAGGCTGAGCCAAGGTTACCTGCCCAGCCTGAGGACGAGATGCTGGTGGCACAAGTAACGTGCCATATGCAGATGGTTGATAAGAGAAGTGGATCTGGCCATGCCACCAAACACATATTGATGGGGCATGCTCCCAGCAGACACAGTGAGTGAAACAGGACATGGGATCTATAATCACACTCTAAGCACAGCACTGTTGGAAATAATATTGTTGAAAGCTACAAGGGTTTATAATGAAACAACATTGTTCTAAGCTGCACAGATTTAGAATAACAGCATGCAACATACAGGTACAACCTTCAATGATCAGCCTGGCATTTATGCCATGCACTGCAGACATGACAGGTATGGCTGGTACAATTGTCATCAGCCCCAGCCGGACACCACCGCAACCATTCAACAGCTTAATCCCTCCCTGCCAGCCCCCACTAATGCTGATTCCTGCTTCCCAGCAAATGGAAAATCCCAATTATTTTCCTTATGTGGAGGACAAAGATGAAAGTTGTGATCCACTCATGTCCTTCCTAAGCTTGGCTCAGGAATAATTAACACAGCCAAAGACCTGTGTCATGCATAGTTATAGGTGCCAAAAGCCTCAAAGAGAAAGTTTCAAAGTGCTCATCCTTTGACATGCTGGGAGCTCTGTAGCTCAGCAAATGGTTGATTAAGTATTTCAAAGCAAACATGCTGCATGTGAAAGCTGAACAAGATCACAATATGGGTGACAATTCTGCAGCTTTGATGTAGGCTGTTAGGAGAGATCTTTGCCCCATGAAAGGTGTTTTTGCTTCATGACACTCAATGAAAGAAAATACTGAAAAATTCATAAACCCCCATCAATTAATAATTAACCAGTCCAGGTGTACTCACGACTTGTGGCATCAGCAGCATGGAGTGCTCCAGCCAAAGGAAACACGTGGCCTCAAAGTGACTCACTGCATCTACAGAGTGGCACCATGAACCACACAGCTTTCTAAGACACGCTCCATGCCACTGTCACAGATTGCTCTGTAGCATCCTTTTCCCACCAACAGTACATGTTCCTCTCTCCTAGTGGCAGAGTGAGGGAGGCAGCTCAGTGCCTGAGGCCATGACCTCTGCCTGTATCTCTGAAGCAGCAAGCAGAGGAGGATCTGAATGCTCCCTCCCTTGTTCTCAGCTGAGATGCTGGCCTGCCTTTTAAATTGTGAATGGAAATGATGTTAAGCTATCTTGGTACAGTAAATCACCAATGCCCAGGCAATGTGTTAATCCTTTGAGCAGCAGACTGCTACCCATGGACCACCAGATGCCTTGGGATCTGAAGTGAGGGCAAGGAAGAGGAAGCAAGGACACAGCTTTCCCTGTGTCACACACTCCACATATCAGCAAAACTGGCAGCATCAGCACAGTCTGACCATGGATTCAGCAATTGCTACTTACGCAGTTCGAGAGAGGCTTTTGGAAGAGCCAGAAGAAACCAGCAGGACACATCCTCTCTACCACCTCTGAACTGCAATGCTGTAGTAGGTCCATGCACCCCAGGCAGACCACTTTCCTCGTGTCTCTGCATGACAAGGATGCCCAAAGCTCTCCTCTGGCCAAACTTCCTCAACCAGTCTTGTAGGCTCAGAGTCACAGAGAATATTTCTATCACAATGTAAAATTCCCCATAATTCAAGGAATTACAGTCTGCACCTATTACTTCACCAAACTTTTCCTTCCCACTCCCATTGGCCCCAGCTTCTTACACAGCCCCAAGGCTCCAGCACAAAGGTGACAAACCCCCTCTCCTGAAGAAGAGCTCACACCATTTTGCTTCTGTGTAGCTAAAATCAGCCCTGCTGCAGGAACTCAGTCACTTCCAACTGCAGCAGCCAGGAAGTCCTGGGGGTGATTTAAAACAGCAGAAAGGACATGGATAATTCAGTAAGGGTTGATGCTTCCCTCTCTAAGAGAAAACTCATTTGATGGTTCACAAACTTTAGGGTGACGTTAGACTCATCGGTGAGAACATTCCCTGGATGTCGAGCAGCCCCTCCTCACCCAAGTGCTGAATCTTACAACACTGTAATGAATGTCTGTGCTTCACCAGCTGCATGAACTGCGCAGATTCTTGCCGATCACATCACCAGACAAGGTCAAGAGATCCACCCTTGAATTAACTGCGGTCTAAACACTGCCTTTTGGATAGTTGTTTATCCCACAAACTGAGCTGATGCCCAACATATATCACTGGTGGCATGTGCAGGAAGAGGTTTCTCATACCCTCCTTGCTGCTGGCAGCAGCACTTATGGGTACCTGCTGCCCATCTGCAGAGCACTGGTGAATCAATCAGCGTGTGCCAGTGGTGTGACAAGGGCAGAAGATGCTCAGCACAGGTCCTGCGTAGGAAAAGTGGACAAACCCCTGTGCTATATCCATTACAGACACCTACCACCATGCCGCTGCCACAGCTTTGCCAGGCTGAGGAAAGCTGAGACAAGCAAACTCAGCACACAGCTTTCCAGCAGGTTGTGCAAAGATGCCTCCAGATTTATGTATAAAGAGAAATCAAAGTAAATGAAAAAACAGAGTCAGCAAAACAGGGAGGGGAAGAAAGAGCTGCCTGCCTTTGCAAATGTTTTGCAAGCTGTTAAGAAAAGGGATGGCAGAGCACTTCCACTCACAAGGCATGTCCCTTCCATCTGTGGCCAGAGAACTTCTGAACCCCACAAATCCTTCTGTAAGATCATCTGTGTGAGGTGTACAACACTGAAAGGGCTTAAAAACTAAGCTGTCCAGAGGCTTTGACCTCTGAACATGCCTTAATACCCTCTTCTTATGGCATTGCGTAAGTATGCTTGAAGGCATGAGGGCAGCATATGCTGAGCTACGGCATCCCAGAAGAAACTGGTTGATGCAGCTCACGGTAGATCACTACTTTGTAAGCTGTAAGGAAATGCAAGCAAGCTAAATGTGCTGAATTTCACACCAGTTAGCAGAATCACCTGCATTTTATACACAACAAAAAACTACCAGTTCAGTTCCAAGTAATTTTTACAGTTAGAATTAGCTGCAATTAGCTCAGCCGAATCATAGTGGAAGAAAGAGCTTTCTATCCACAAATCCTCATCTTTTGATTAAAAGCTTAATGGCAGATATATTTGTCACGGTATTAAAAATGGGCTTTGGCTTTTGGAGCAAAAGCAACTTGCATGAGGTGCAGTATTAGAGGAGATGGAATAAGACATTGAAACGTTTCCAATGGTATCTATGCAATGGGCAGGGCTGGGGCAAGACTCTCATTTATGGAGCCATGTAGTGAAAAGTCTCCCCCTCCATGCTGAAATGCACTTGGGGCCAGGGTCTCAGTTCTTGTCAATTCAAGCAAGGAATTTAGATTTCTTTTGTTTTTTTCAGTGCTACATTGAGGGATGTGCCACACCAATGAAAGCATTCCACATCACAAGGCAGCCGCTCCTGGTGGGCTTCACATGGCATATTTACACATTTCAAGTCAAGAGGTCTATGTGCTGATGCTTGGCAGAGGTGGCATATTTGAGTATGAGAATATGTCCTGAGAGGAATGCCACTCCTGCAGGGAGAAGTTGTTTTGAACCAGAGGTGTTAGGCTCCCAGGCCATGATGTGCAGTGCTTCCTGCAGATGTCTTTGTGTAGCTGGCTCCCTGGCTGAGCAAGCTTCGTTCCCAGCTCTGACAACATCACAAGGACCAGGCCTGAGCAGCGAATGTAAAATTCCCTGGTTGCCCTCTCTGTTGATGCAAAATTATGTCTCCTTCAGGAGCTGAGATGAGGTGGTAAAACAGATACTCAAGCTCCTCTGCTGCAATCCACACCATGCTTGGTAGGGATGATGATATAGGTGAATGCATAGATAACAGAAGCTATTAATCATCATTCACATGATGATCACTTTATACATTAAAAACAGATAACCAAATTGAAGGAAAAAACATATTCAGAAAGAAACTTGCCTGCCACAGAGATCTAGCTCAAAATTGGGCAGCTGTTCTCCAAAACAAATACTCATGGTATGCTGGTGCATGCTTTGGAGTTTGAATTGCAACACTGTTTTTTCCAGTACCATGCTGACAGGTGTTTTTCTGTAGAAGCTTTGAGCAAAGAACTAGAAAAGTAGAGGCTGTAGCCATGAAGACCAAGGCTTTGGTTCCCCTTTATGCCAAACATCTGGGCATCAGCAGAAAAGGAGGAGAGGGAATGCAGAGGGAGGTTACAGCTCCCACTTTTTCAAGGACTAAGATAGCAAAATTGGAGTGCTGCCCATTACAGTTCATTTTGGTATTCATGAAGTTTAGATTTATCACAGCCAGGAACCTAAAGAGACTGCTCTCCTGGATGGGCTGATGTTTTTCACATTGCCTTGATGCAGCAAAGTGTCACATGAGGTCAGGGAGAAAGCAGTTTGTAGAACTAAGCCTCTAGACAGCAAATCCCCAGCATGCCAAGAGATTGCTATGTGTTCTCAATGGACAGCATCCTAAGGGAGCTGAAGTTGCTGGTCCCATGACTAGGACCATGCTCCTCCAGTAATCTCTGTATACACTGCCATCAGACCCCCTTCTTACAGCAATAGAGAACTGGAAGGAAACTGATCTCCCTCACAGACCTGGCTATTTTCAATCCATCTGGGTTGCACCTAACATGAATTGGTATCAATTTATCAAAATCCAGAGCAGAAACATCACATCTGAAGTCCCTTTGGTCAATACGTAACAACAATAATTTATGACTAGTAAGTAAACATTATTATGATACTAAATTACTATATGATGCTAATCAGAAGGTCAATTCTTCACCTTAAAGCAATGCCTTGACAGTTGTTCTCTGAGTCACTCAAAGGTTTCAGGGGGAATTTCCTGGTTTTAAACAGAAGCAATACCGTCAGCCATACCAATCCTATCTAATTTATCACTGCATTTCAGAAAAGCCACTTCTTTTTAAACAACTAACATTCAACAACATGAAAAAAACCTGCAAAGAATAGGGATTGAAATCCTAGCTCCACTAATTGGGAATATTCGCCACCTCTTCTTTTGTCTGATCCCCACCAACAAGACCTATTCTGCCGCTGAAGAAACAGTGGCACAAAATGGATATATGGCAGTACTCAGAAGGGCCACGTGAAGCCACAAGCCGTTGTGTGGAATTTAACCCTGCACAACACCCTTGCAAGATGCTCTGGTACCTGTGCTAAGATCACAGATGTGAGAAGAATTGGACACAGAAAAGCAGTGAGAGGTATAGCTATGAAGAAACAAACACGGGGAGTAAAAATGTGAAGCTTTTAAAAGCAGTCAGGGCACTGGGTGAGGGGAGGAGTAGTTCAGCACAAGGGGAGATCCCAGCAGATAGGGCAAGTCTTGCTGTGGGGTACATCATCATCATCACCTTACTGGTGAAGATGGTGAGTCTAGCAATCCATCTATGCAATATGAAAATGCTGTTATGTATCCATATTAAATGTAAGATAAATAATTTACATGTACAGATGCCATAACAACTACAGAAGATGCTTCAACCTGGAAGCACACCCCTCCTGCAGCACTGATGAATTTGTGTGGAGACAAGGCTTCCAGGCAGCTCGGCACAACAGTTTTATAGAGGATGTGGTTGAGGACCTGACCTCGGAGCAGCCAGGAGAGATGTTCTACCTCCCTTACTCAGTGCATCCCTGAATGGAGAGCTGCCGCTGACAGCCAGGCAGACACAAAGTTGAGGTGTTTGGTCTTTCACCCTTCACTACAAAAACCCTGCAAGAGACCCACCAAGACAAGTATCTGCTGAGCATGGACTGCCTGGGCAGTGGGCATCCCCATTAAAGAACAAGGATGGGTTTTTGGAGACCTGAGGTTCGAAGTATCTGAAAACGGTCCAATTTAAAATTCCTCCTAGGCTAAACACTTCCACATCTCATATCAATGTTCAGAGCAGGCTCCAGGAGTCCAACATTAATGAGAACATGTAGCATCATGAGTGTTGGGTCTTTACACTGTTGTAATGTGAACAATAAATGTGGGGGTTTTTTTCTTGCTGGGAAGCCAAATGAATCCCAGTGCTTTTCCCAACCATAACAGACAGACTGCACTGGCTACAGACCTCGATTTCTGATACATCAGCTGTAATGGCAACTGCTTTTAGATAAGTGATTACTGAGGCTCTGGGGGCTCCTGCCAGACCTGGTACACGCCAGTGAGAACAATTAGTTTTTTTCCAGGATGTGTATCACACTTAATAGAAAACATTAACTCATGTTACAAATATTTATAAAAAGTCAGGCATAATTAAGCAATTTGCAATTTAAAATTAACAATCTAAAAATTCAGCCGTGTAGACAGACAGAGTTAAATATAACTGCCATTAATGCGAGCTGATTTAAACAGAGGCAATACAGCAGTGACAGGAAAAGGCAGTCAATCACATTCCCTGCCATTAACATCCTTCTCCATGTGGAATATTACTACATGCAGCTTTCAAACTGCTCTGCTGTGCTGGTGAGTGCAGGAGAGCCATTTGCCTGCAGCCTGCTCTGTCCAGAGGGAGGGATGAGATGTCTGTCTGATGGCAAATGGAACCAACTTCCTCTTGAGCATTTTGAATCACTGCCTGCCACCCCACACAGCTCTTTGCAGACATTGTATGTGATATGAACCCCAACATTTTGTGTATGGGGGTCTGAAGAGTCCAGTGCTGCCCTAAGGGTCTTGCACTGTGTTCATGAAAGCAACACTAGCTTTCCCCCAGCTCCCCTTCCAGGCTTCACCTGCAGTCTGTTAATTATCTTTCTCTAGAGCTCAGTGGATGGAGCCTCCAGCCAAAGCTTTTCCACCCCCATAGGGTGGAGAGCTGGTTTTCACACTGTTTTACTAATTATTATTTGTATTTGAAGCCAAATAAAGCACTAGTTGCCCAACCCCTTCATCCCAACCCAGGATGGACTACCTCAGCTTTGGCACATGCCAGGATGCAACACAGCTGGAGAAAAGGGAGAAGCTCTCACCATCTCTGAAGCCTGGAAAGCAGGCAAGGGCAGGGCTGGAATGCCAGAGATGGAGATGGCACAGGAGAGTTCCATTAACAGAAGAGGACCGATTCAGGGATGGGACATGGGCTGGGTGGTGTGTCAGACCACACTGTAGCTGTATGGTAATTCTTCCAGACAGCTCCTCTCTGCAAGGAGGACTCTCATCTCCTGCTTTTGGGGAAAATGTGGTTTCAAACTACATTCAGCAAGGCATGACCTCCTTCCTTTGAAACTGTTACCAGGGCAGGAGGCTTTTACTTATGGAGTTCAGGAAAATATATTGGATACTCTGACAGTATGGCATTACAGTCTCTGCTATTGTCAAGGTCTCCTGGGTTTTCCGAACATCAGTGCACTGCAAAAATAAGGTGATAACCTGCTCTCTGATCCCATTTCACCTGTATTCTACCCTCAGCCTTCTCTCCAAGCTTCTACTGAGGGCAACACACTTCATATGCAGAAAGGACATACAGAGAATAGTGCACAATATGTAGCTGGAATCCAGATGTTAGCCGGAGTGCAACTGTGACTACAGGCCTGCAGCATCAGTACCTGCCTATCTCAGAGAGCAGCTGAGGTTCATTTTAGAAATGAAGAAAAACTTCAGTGAAGAGATTAAAGAAAAAAGCAATGCTTGAAGCATTCTCACGGGATTCAGAGTTTTCTGCATTCTCCTCTGTAAGCAGGTCAAAATTGTGTTGCTAGAGCCACCCTTTTTCTTCAGATAAAGGTACCATCAGACCCTACCAGCTATAAAGCCACAGGATTATACACATATGGAACCTATAGATGCAATTCTTCCCCTCTATTTCTTATTAAGTAAACTCATGGAAATCAAGGGAGGGAAGCAGTGCTTAGGGCACTGGAAAAAATACTGCACGTGTGTAACCACCAAGAGGGTCAGCTTGTTGCCAAGAAGAGCAGCAGCTCCTTCTGCATCCCTTTCTCCCTTCAGCTGGAGTCATTGGGAAAAACAAGAAAAAGCAGCCTCCGATGGGACTGATGGCCCAAATACTGCAAGTTGTTAAGGAAGGTGGAGGACAGCAATAGAAATCTTACTGGCACAGCTGGGAAATGCTCTGATACCTGCCCTTGCTGCTTCACAGATGCAAAGGAATCAACTCAGGATCATGCTGTGACCTTGTATGAAAGCTGAGGGAATAACTTAGTCATTTGGCTTACAGGCTGAGCAAAATCCACAGCAGATCCCACCCCTCAGAAAGCATTCATTCCCACAGTTCTCACTATATTTTCTGCAATCTAAAAAGCCTAAGCTGTTCTGTTTCTAAAATGGTTAGATCCATCTCAAATCCATCCTCTCACTCTTTTTTGGGGGGGGATCTTGAGTGGAGAGTAAAATATTCCTGAACAACTTCACCAGTTCCCTAAAAATCTGAAGGATATTTAATTCATCCCAGATCTGCCTACATGACAAACCACGTGCAGGCGCACTCCACAGGATGTGCTTGCTGAAAACCAAGAGATGCAGAATAGCCTCTTCCATATTCGACCAGGAGAAACCCAGCAACTCTCCTGTCTTCTCCAGAGCCATTTCCACACCTGGTCAAACACCTCCAAGCTGTGCCAGATGTGTGCTTCTGTCACAGGTAAAATGAATGGAGAGAAAGCAGCCAACTACAAGATGCTGCCTCATGCAAGCAGGGGTCCAGCTGAAGAAGGAACAAGTACCTAAGTCTGAGGAGGTGAAAATGGGCAAAGTAGAAAATACTTCTCTTTAAGTTGATTTATTTCTCATCTCCAGCTAAACGTGCTTGCCCAGCAGGCAAGGGCAACAGTTGGTGCTGAAGCAGAGGCAGCAGGGGCAATGCCCACTTGCAGTCCTGGGCTGCATTACCATTGCTCATTGCCATCACTGGAAGGACAAACAGACACCTGCTACAAACCTGTCACCACTCCTTGTGAGCCATCTCCTTTGCAAAATCATCGCAGAGGACACATCATGCAGTAGCTGCAGCATGGCTGGCACTAAAATGAAGGTAATCCCATCCCCACCCTGATCATCACACAGAGTTATTCAGGTTTATGCTGCTAGCAGCTTTCTTAACAGCACAATGACACATACTAAAAATATTTGCCATTTGGACTAGATTTCATGTTTAAAAATGTATAACAAATAATTACTTGCATAGCACAAACCTTATAGCTTCTGCTTCTGAGCAGATGGGAATTTGTAATAAACTTCATCTGACAAAGCAGTGTCCCCTCATCTGCCATCACCTCATCTGCACTGCCATGTGGCATCCATGTATCCCAGTTCTGCTTCCTAACCAGGTATTTCCATAGCAAGGGCTTTCGGCTGCAGGTGACCAGGGAGCAGCTCCAATCTGTCTGGCTGCAGGGCTCCTTTTTGGAGCCCATCCCAACATTCCTGAAGACTATAATGAAATAACCAGCCTAAACAAAGTTCAGTTAAACAACTGAACTACTTTGATTCGATATTTAGCAATGACACTAATACTTTCACAGTGTCCAAAATCTGCCCTGCCACATAAGACTGATGGGCTCCCAACCCAAAATGAACTACTAGCCCCTTCCCGTGCAATCTCTTGTATATCCCCAGTAAAATTCAGCCTACAGCCACTATGTTAAGGCTGTACCCTCCATTAGAACTCAAGACTTCTTCAACAGAAAAATATCCAGTATATCCTTTGGGAGAGAGAAAGGCTGTCACAACCTTTGCCCAGTTCTTCCAGACTATCACAAGCACAGGCAACAGCACCTGCTTTGATCCTGCAGTTTAACTGCACCTGTACATGCCTGGTTAAAGATCACTCCAATACATTTGCAAACAGACCATTTCCCCAGGTGAGCCAAACTATTAGTTCTTCCATGTGACTCCCAAGACCTTCCCAGTGCAGATCCCAGATCTGGATATAGGAGGAGTTTTTCTGCAGCCCTATACAGGCTATTCCCCAGTGTTTCCTGAGGTTTTCCAGTGGAGAGGATAAAAAGGAGCTGAACATCCTCTAAGGTTTGCTGTAAGTTACCCTGGAGGATCCAGGTTTGAATCCTGAGAAGAGCAGGGGTATCAAAGTTGTTTCAGATGCTGGAAAGCAGAGTAGGCAAACTGCTGTAGCAAAGCAGGACTGGCCCCATCTCCAGTTCAACTGCACCCATACATCCTCCCCAGGAAAGGCAGCTGGGAGGGTTTCACAACAAGACATGCCAAGGCAGCTGGAAAAGCTCTCCACAGAAATCAGCACCATCAGCGCAGAGGGATGGATTTTGCTCCACCTTAAAGCAGGAATCATTACAGCCTGACAGAGCTTTGCAACAGATAGGTACTGTCATATCTGAAAAGCAACACTCCTGCTTCATGCTGAACTCTGTTCTGCTTGATGACATCTTCTGACCCCATCCCTTCCTGCTATTTGCTGTCAGCTGCTGTACCAGCACTTCCCTTCTGCAGGGTTCATGTTGGCATAGGCCTATTCACATCAGAGTTTGTCCTCATTGATTTTCAGTTACATCTGATTTAATGCTATCAGTGGGCATTTACCCCTTTCCAGCAGGACATTGACCCATTTTTCTTTCCCCCCCTCACCAGCACCCCTCACTAACACCCTCACACAGCCCTCCCCAGCAGCCTCTACACAGGAGAACTTAAATCATTAATGATTCTTATGAACTGTCTGTCTTTGAACAGCAGTGATTTACTTCTGATTGATATCCAGTAATTTCACGCAACAGTGGAGAGAGATTCCCTTCCACTGTGGCATGCTGGCATGGCATGAAGCCTCAGGGGGACAGATGTGCTTGCTCTCCTACCCTTGTGTCCTGTGCTGCCCTTCCCTGAATCATCTCGTGTATCTATCACTGCCCTGACTGCAGATTACACAAAGTTTAAGGCACCGCAACACCAGCTCTCCCAGATACCAGGGTCAGGAACTGATTTCATGGTGCTTCATGTGACACTGATACCCACTGACTGGGCCTAAACAAAATGTCCTTTGATTGTCATCATCCAGAAAATCACTCTTACTATGATACAGACCAGGTCTTCCATGTTCACTAACGATGCTTAGATCGAGCACATACTCCGATGTTACAAGACCAGTGTTTCTGTCGGTATGTTTAGGATAGAAATAGGTTTTTTTGTTCTGTTTGTTCATCTAAGCTACCTACATTCTTAGCCATACAATAGATGAAACTGCAACTGGCATTACAATAGGAAAGTTTAATGATCCCAATTATGTTCTTGAACGTATGTTTGTCTATTTTTATCCACAGAAGCAAGACTTCTACTGACTGCCACATGCCCTCAGCTGTTTTGCAGTCTCCATACATAGAGGTGGAACAGATTGACCAAGCAATGACCCTGAATAATTGCCTATGTTAACTGGTGATAAAGAAGATCAGGAGTACATGGCTGGTGAAAGAAATGGATGGGAAAGGAGCAGAATCACCTCCTGGCACTGCCCAGGGACAACAGCAGCACAACATTTAGTCAAACCATTAGCAAAACCAGTGTCCAGTTTTCTCCTCATGCTTTGCTTATGACCACGCTGTCAGAGAAAGGCTGGTGTAATAAGCTCAAAGAAACCGTTGTGAATACTGCTAATGTTCATGGGAAAGGCAGAGTTTGAAACAGACCCTTTCCCAAATACTGCTGCTGAATACTCATGTGTGGTTACCATCATTTTTATTATGCATCTTTGATAGCACATAATCCAGTATTCAGGGTGCATTGCTTGCTCTTCTATTAATCTAACCTGTATCAGTCTTTCTAACTCTGTTCCCCCAGCAGATCCAAGCCATGATGCTCTTGCCTGACCTGACAGTCATTCTCCTCCACAAAGTTATTTTGGAATCATTTTGACAGTGGCAGCCACAGCTCCTTCAGCTAATTTACATTCAATTGCTACTTCACCATCTGAGCACAACTGTTCCCAGCCAAAAATCTACTGGTAAGGAGAAAAAGGGCAAGTAAAGGGAAAATCCACAATGAGAAAGGTAAATGAAGAACCAAGTTAGAAGGTGACTGCAAATAGCTGCTTGATATTTTACATTTTTGAGAATTGATATGCAAAGGGAAGGAAGATGCAGAATGAGACCTCAAGCCACAAGGAGATAGCAAGTACAATAATGAGGAACTGTTGCTAATATTACAACCCTGAATCAAAAATAATAAGCATTGGGTTTTAATATGAGCTTAAAACATGAAGTGCTGCATTTGCAAATGACATTCTCATCAAATGTAACAGACATCACCTGAATTAATGAAACTATTGTGTCAGTAGTTTCTCCATGAAACCACATCTCAGTTTTGCAGCTATTTTGTCAGTCCTGGTCTCAGCTCTGCACCCAAGCATGCAAAAGTCCTGGTAATAGCAGCCAAACACATGCCTGCAGCTCATTTCACCAGTGTTGTACAGCACAAGCTCGCTAGCAACCTGGCAGAAATACCATCAGGATAAATGACTGGTGTCGAGAACAAATAAGAGACCGCTTAATTACTCCACTATTTGATTTTTACAATTTAAACTACCTAAAAAGCTTTCTCACTGTCATCTCGGTGCCTAGCTGGGTCACAAAAGCAGCTAGTTATATTTAGCAAAACCCTCCACAGAAGTGAAAGCTTATGGTCCTCAACTCGGGAACAAGGAAAATCTTCACTGATGCTCCTTCTGCAAAGGAATAGCCAAGGAGTAAAGACTTACACTGGGTGCCAGCACTAGGGGCTCACATACAACTCTTCTCACTCCCCTGCCATAGCTATCAATGTTTAACACCTACAGACCCCAACTTTACAGCACCTACAACAAAACATACATGCCACTGATGTCCGACTTCGAGCTGAGGTGCATGCCTCTCTCGCTTGCTATATGCCTCTCTTGTCTTCCTATATTACATGGGGAACTTCAGCTCAATATTGCCTTTAATCTCAAAACGATCCTTGGAAGGAATGGCTGCTATGCCACCATAATCTTTATTAAACAGGAGATGCAATCATTTTCTCCTCTTTTGTTGCAATGACGTTTCTACAAAGACTTCACACTGAATGACAAATACTGTGCCATGACTTCTCCATCTTCTTACTGTTCTCTATTTCAGAGACAAAAGAACAGGACCAAAGGCTACAACATGCACAGATCACTCCTGCTAGGAAATATCCCTGCCACTCTGCATTGTGAAACAAAGTCTGTGAGCTGGAGGCCAGCACAGTTTTTATATGACTTCAAGCTACTATAGCTGCCTTTTAAATACATGAGAGGATGTATTTGAAGCTATCTTGCATGTAATTCCCTATTGAACTTGCATTCTAATTTCTCACAAAACATAAGTAGAATCAGATGTTCCAGAAAAATCACAGTATATTGAACATGAAAACTCAATACTGAAACAGAAGTAAGGAACCTCTTACATAAGCTGCATTTCTTATAGTTTTGGGATATTGAGACTGAGCCTTTGAAATGCATGAAATCTAGTTTGTTGATCATTTCCCAGTTTATAGTCAGCTCAGTGGGAACAAATACGTGCCTACTTTGATATCATTTTGAAGAAAGCTCTTGGCATCTCATTTCTCTCAAGAAATATATGTGTTCTCTTTTTATTTTGGTACTCTCTTAGATACAAGCCAGAAGACTAACCCAGCTGTATTTTATATTCATGCAGTATTTTCTATGGCCTGATGCATCAGACTCCCAAAGTTTCTTCCAGACTAAAAATGACACTGTCTATCACATCCCAAGCTGTGGCATGAAGCATTTGTCAAGTAACACAGCAACACCAGTAGTCTGACAAATGAAATACAGGCAGTGGAGGAGAGGACTGATGAATAACACATCTTTTTATTGAAATAATTCCTTTTCTGGAATACTGAATGGAATATGGAAAAACCACATCTTTCAGAAATAACATTAGAGAAAACTCAGTAAAATATTAATACAGAACCTTCAAAATATTCACTTAGTGGATGACGCATGTCACAAGAATGAGCTCTCTATTTAAGACTGTAAAAAGGAAACTGAAAGAGTAGTGTGCAACATTAGGGTAGCACAGCTCAGTGAAAACCAGGCTCTCCAACAAGACATCACTGGTTGAAATGAAGAGCCTGGAGCTCCAGCACAAGCCTCCAGCGTGACCACGCATAAGCCCTGTATGTGCAATTATCTTTCTGTTTTGCTCATGAGATTGGCATTGAATGTTCCTCTGGAAAGCAACAGGATTTCAGGGATAAAACACATGATTGAGGGTTGGTGTGATGTGAAGCATTGAGGTTTTCATGTGGAATTCAAATTGCATTTAAAGACTTACACACAAAATAAACTCTAGTGGCTGCATTGTATTCCCAGTTAAAAGGAAGAGAAAGACAGGCATTAACATAGTGCAGGGTCATGCACCAGTTATGTCTTATTAAGTATTCCAGCCTTCCTTAAGATAAGCATCACATATGGGTTCTTTTGCAGCTAGCATTTCCTTGCTTAAAGGGAGAGAGAGTTCTGGATAACACCCCTTCTGTCTCCCATGGCCTCCTGGGCTGATTGACAGGAACACGCACTGCAGGGAACAAATGCTGCTCAAAGGGAAAAACAAGATTGCTTTCTCCAAAGGGGGCCAGTGGGGTCATTTCTTTGTCGTGTGCTCTGCTCCCCGTCTCTGGTTGAGGGAAAGACAAAGAGGAGGAGTGACATTTTCCTTTCCTAATGAAGCACAGGACATGCTGCAGAACTCATTTTTACATACGGCTGCTTGCGCTCAATTCAAAGTTAGGGAAGCAAGAAAGATTGCTTGAGATCATGGCATTTTGAGAGTTGAATCCCACCTCTGGGGATCAGATTGCATGGAAGTCCAACTCAGGATCCACGATCCAACACAAGGTTGGGGTTTTTTTGAAATTAGCAATAAACAGCTGATTTTATGTATCACTTTTGGCTACTGCTTCACTGTGATGGACAAGATCTGGCTTGGATTGTCCTTGGGCAGACCCACCAAGTGATTTGAGACTGGGCCACCCTGCACAGGGACAACATGCCCCATAAGATCATTGGGTTTTTCAGCACAAAGTGGTTTCCTAAATTCATCAGATTCTCTCAGCAGTCTCCTCTCTGCCAATACAAAGGTAACAGCCATGGGGTTTCTATTTTGTGCCATCCCAAATCTCCTGTCCACTGAGATGTTTCAAGCTATAATTCCTGACTGTTGTCACGTTTAATGATGCTCAAGAACTCTTCCTATTTCTCTTCTTACAAAACCTTCCTCACTGCTCTAGTATCTCTGCCTGCACAGCTGTGCGAGGAATGGCCCATGTTCCTGGCCCTCCCCTCTGCTTTGATCTCTTCCTATGACAAAGCTCAGAGGTGGAAGCAGATGTGCATCTGCAGATGCAGCAGACACCCAGTTAATGACCTCAGGGTTGAAGTACTTCCCTTCCTAGGGACCTCTGCTAGTCTGCAAATGGCAGCATCAGCACATCATCAGCTACTCCGATCCTTCATACTTTTCCCCAATTGTTCCTACATAGAGGCAGGAATTCACCACTCAACTTATCCTTTCCAAAATGCAAGGTGATGGTGGGAAAATGGAATTAATAAATATCTATTTGAAATGAGGCCTGATCTGATGGGAAAAAATAATCTGCCTGAACAGCAGGGAAGTTACAGAATCATAGAATAGTTAGGGTTGGAAAGGACCTGAAGATATCTTGTTCCAACCCCCTGCCATAAGCAGGGACACCTCACACTAAACCATGGCACCCAAGGTTTTGTCCAACCTGGTCTTGCACAACACCAGGGATGGAGCACTCACAACCTCCCTGGGCAACCCATTCCAGCGCCTCACCACTCTAACAGGAAAGAGCTTTTCCTTATATCCAATCTAAACGTCCCCTGTTTAAGTTTGAACACATTACCCCTTGTCCTGTCACTACAGTCCCTAGTGAACATTCCCTCTCCAGCATCCCTATAGGCCCCCTTCAGATACTGGAAAGCTGCTACGAGGTCTCCACGCAGCCTTCTCTTCTCCAGGCTGAACAGCCCCAACTTTCTCAGCCTGTCTTTGTATGGGAGATGCTCCAGTCCCCCGATCATCTTCGTGGCCTCCTCTGGACTTGTTCCAACAGCTCCATGTCCTTTTTATGTTGAGGACACCAGAACTGCACACAATGCTCCAGGTGAGGTCTCACGAGAGCAGAGCAGAGGGGCAGGATCACCTCCTTCAACCTGCTGGTCACGCCCCTTTTGATGCAGCCCAGGATACGGTTGGCTTTCTGGGCTGCAAGCACAAGTCATGTCAGCAAGTACATTTTCAGTGGCAAAAGAGAATGAGCAGTACCTATACAAAGAGGTTTAGGTAGACTGAAAATGTCAAGTCATTGATATAAGTAACCATGGTTACTTTCACAGGTAAGGAAAGCTGGGATGGTTCAGCCTAGAAAAGGGAAGACTCCAGGAAGACCTTAGAGCAACTTCCAGTGCCTAAAGGGGCTACAGGAAAAATGGAGAGAGACTCTTCATCAGGCCATGTAGGCACAGGACAAAAGGGGAATGGCTTTAAACTGAAAGAGGGGAGATTGAGATGAGCTCTTAGGCAGAAGCTCTTCCCTGTGAGGGTGCTGAGGCGCTGGCACAAGGTGCCCAGAGAAGCTGTGGCTGCCCCATCCCTGGCAGTGTTCAAGACCAGGTTGGACACAGGGACCTGGAGCAACCTGCTCTAGTGGAAAGTGTCCCTGCCCATGGCAGGGGGTTGGAAATGGACAAGCTTTAGGGTCCCTTCCAACCCAAACCAGTCTGTGACTCTATAGGGCTTTTTATGCATTTCTTTGCAGCATGAACACGGATGATGCCAAATGAAACACAAATAAAACTGAAGAGATATCCTGATGGTAATTTAAACCTTGAACTGTGGAAATTAAATCAGTCCACACAGACAACAAAGAGTTTTCAGGTGATATTACAACACCACAACCATCCCCCTTCCCCCCCACTGAACAGATGAATAAAAACCATTTCACACTAAGGATGAACATCTTGAAAATCATCCTAACTTTACCCCTAAAGTACCTGCAGGGATAAAATATTGCTGGAGCAGGATAGATCTGGTCTGATGCCTGAAGTTGCCCGTGTGGCCTTTGGATAAAGCACAACTGTTCCTAATCTGATTTTGCACAAGCTGTTGAAATGCAGAGGACCGCTGGTCCCAGCGTGCTGCATCCCCTCGTGCTGCTTACCGAGGGGGTCACTAATGGTCTGGATGAGTTAGTCTACTGCTGCTTCTTGAGATCATTTTGCATGCTTTTTTCATTAGAGTAATGAGCTCTCTTGGTTGCACTTACCTCACTGGCAAGTGCACAGCAGACCAAAAAGGGGGAGCAGGGAAGTGTCAAGGGTGCCTAGTTGTGACAAATAACACCTGAGTGCTCTATTAAGCAAACTAAACCAGGGCTTTGGCTCAGAGGAGTCCCTGTTGATTTCAGCAGCAAACAATGAATTAAACCCATCTCCAAACCCCATGGCAGAGGGATTCCCAGCAGCCAAAATGTTTTGCATGACAGTAGACAGCAGAAATGAGAGGCTGCTTCTCCAACTCCAGCACTTGCCTGGATGCTAAAACCATTTTCTGTCCCTTAAATAACACCCCGTAACAAGCCACTGCTTGTTTTGGCAGAACAAATGACATTTGGCTGGGCTAAGGAGAGGCATCAACACCCCTAAACCCAGAGGGAAGGCTGGCAGGAGGTAGCGTGGGAAGGATGCAGTGCCGAAGACTTCTTCAGTCTAATAAACATCTCTGGTTAGTGTTAGAAGAAAACAACTGACTTTTCCTCTGCAAGCCTTCACTACTGTTGCATGACATTACAATTCCTCTGCTAAATATCTGCTCTTCAGATGCACATTCTGGCCTGGTTTTTGTAAAGGGGCTGTAAAACCAGAAGATGTCCAGAGTAGGACCAGAACTGGAAGTTCCTAGTACACGAAAACATACATCCCCAACTGGCAGCTAACAGGGTTAAAACACCCTCTGATTAAATGAAAGCATCTTTAATTAGTTTAATTGACCATGCCTCAGCCAAGACCATCTGCTCAGCAGCATTTGCCTGCTCTTTGCAAGAGCGATTGATCAGACATAGCTAGAGAATACAGCATTAGGCTACATCAGATTTATTTAGTTTAATAGAAGAGCTAATTTGCTTTAAATTTAATTACAGGGGCCAAGATTGCTCTCTAAGTCCATAACAGCACAGAACATAAGCTGATCCTACAACTAATGGATGCACACATAGGTCCAGACGTGTCTGTGCAAATCAGACACTTGGTGATGACAGCTTGGGAGAGAAGGTCCCTCCCTGGTAGAGACTAATTGCTGCAGTTTCCTCCCCAAAAGTGGCAGCCCAACATGTGCAATGTCCCCCTCCAACCATCTGAACTTTTCCCACAGCTCTCCATTGGATGCTGCAACAGACATGTCCCATCTCAACCACCTTTTCTGCTCCGAAAGACACCAGACATGTAGGCTTGCTGTTTCTGCACAATATGGGACCAACAGGGATAATCAGGGGACCACTCTGTACCTCCTGGGAGAGTTCTAGCAGCAAACCTCCCCCAAACACAGTGGCTGTCAGCTGAAGGTTCCACAGAGTCAGACATCACACTCACCCTGTCCCTGACATTGCACTGTCCCTCTCAGTTTCTCCACCCTTCCATACCAACATCATTCAACTTATCACACCCTGAGCTAATGAAGAAGGCAACTGCTCTTATCAGTTTTGTTCCCAAGCCGCTACTCAAAACACAGTGCTGCACCAGCTACTAAGAAGGCGAAAAACTGACTGCTATTGCTGAACCCAGGACATTCCTGAAGGACCACGTGTATTTATGTTGTGTTATTATGAAATCAGAAATTTCATTCACTTCCCAATGCTTATTCCTGTTGCAATTTCCCATGGGGCACTAAATCACTGCTGCCTTTGGGAGACGCTGGAGCCCTGACAGGCATGCTGCGGCTGCCACTGCCTGCCACAGGAGTAATTACAATCCTGCAGAAGGCTCCAGGCTGCCATTTCCGTTTCCATGGAAATAAATACTGAATTACTGAAAACAGAGTATGCCTATTCATTCACTGCTTTTTTTTCATGCTGCATAATACCATTTTTTCTGTTTCCTGTTCTAGAGCAGTTTAATGAATGACTAATTTTCTCACTGAAATACAGTTGGCAGTTATTCTNATGGAAATAAATACTGAATTACTGAAAACAGAGTATAATGCTTTATGGATTTTGAGGCTTTTGATCATCTCAAAACCAACTTAACACATTTTTATTGGTGGTGGATTTCTTTGTGGGGAGGGGAAAATAATACTTGCAGTGTGAAAATAGGAGTGAATGAAAGGTGTTTTGAAACAGTAAGAGGTGGGGGGAAAAGGTCTGGCTGATGTCCTGGGGCTTTGCAAAGGGAACAGCAGTACTGACCAAAGCTGCTGGCAGTCCACAGCATCCAGGCATCCAGTCTGAAGAGAGGTGCCCATAGAGGATCATCAGTCCTCGCCTGCAGCCCCAGGTTGCCACCACCATGATGGCCTGTTTCATAGAGTACTAGAATGGTTTGGGTTGGAAGTGACCTTAAAGGTCATCCAGTTACAACCCCCTGCCACAGGCAGGGACACCTTCCACTAGACCAGATTGCTCAAAGCCCCATCCTACCTAGCCTTGAATACTTCCAAGTTTGCAGGGACTCTTGAGGCTGAAGACCTCCTGCACTTTTGGAGGGATCAGTGTTAGTGGTTAAACACCCAGCACTAAGATGGCCATTTCACAGGCACTGGGCTTGAAGATGAAGCTAGAATAAAAACCAGTTGCTTTATGTTCTTCAAAAACGATAAGCAGGGAGCAGAAGAGAGTGATCTAATTCTAAACCCCTGTATCTCTGAATTGAAGAAAGATGTGTACAGACAGGTAACTCCATGCTGTGTACGATGACCCTGGGGCTCAGTTCTCAGTATAAGGCAAGGCTGGGAAGTTTGCATCACAACAAACTAAATTAAATACTTGGATACACACAAACCAAACACCTATTCAGAGGTCACCTAAGCCTTCATCTCACTGTGAGCTGTTAAGAGCCTCATGGGAGTTTCTGTTCTTGTTTCCCCCTAACTTGGGCTGAGTGTTCCAAGTACCACCGCAGCATCTCTGCAACAGGCTCAATGCACCACAGTAAGTCAAGAAACAAACCTGAACTGCAGAGATGAAAGAGGAACAGGAGGCGAGACATCACCTCAGCAGATTATCTTTAATACTGACTTGAGCTAAAATCAAACATTTGATTCAGGACAGAAATCCTAAAGATCTTTTCTGCTAACACTTCTGAAACCAATTTTCTTGGCAGGGGAACTTTGTGTTTTGTGAGAAATGTCAGCCTTTGGACACAGTGTCCCAATTCAGCTGCAAAAATAAATGTCAAAACAGGGAATTCTAATTTTAAGCCAGCTCTGGTCGGCAAAATTTGTGTTGAAATGTTTCCTTACTAAAATCACAGGACAGCAAAACTTACAAAACAATTTAGATTGCACTTGTAAGAGACTTTCAGTCCTGCACATGAAATAGCAAGAAGATAGCAAAGGGACTTGGTCTGTGTTGTAGCCCATCCACACATGCATGCTTCTGATGTTTTACCTTCTACCTGGATGGGCAGGAATAGATGATGAAAAACCATATATTATTATGTACAACTGACATGTGTATATTTAGCTATTTGCTTTCAAATCTAATATACAAGGGAATTAGATTAAATTGGAAGCTTAGCACTGGTGGTTTTGCACATTTAACAGGAATGCCCCAGTGTACAGGACACTTCAGGCCCAGGAAAGAAGAGAAAGTCTGATTGTGAAGCCTGTGAATTCACAGTCCTGCATGGACAGCCCAGAGTCTTCCTCCAAAGCAGGAGGATGGAAGCGGGCAGCTCACCATGTGGCCTGGACATCAGCTATTGTTGCTGGATTAACTGAACAGCGCTGTACCAGCTCCTTCCCACTGTCGCTAAAAATGACTATCAAACACAGCTTGAGATAGGAAAGTAAATCACTGCCCTACAGCTGGGGAAGAACAAGGCAGGAGAACACCACAGCCTGATTTTCTTGAGCTGCTGCTGCAATTCAGCCGTTATGAAGGTCAGTGGGAAACACGGGGATTGTGCCCAAGGAAACACTGACTGCAGCAAAGACCCAAGCTTGGAACTGCCCAACACTTACAGAAAATAGCTTCTGTAGGACTCTTCCACAGCCACAGGATTCTTGCAAAGCAGAAGAGCTACACTCAAGACTTGCCAATGGGTTCTGAACCAGAAACCCAAGATTGAAACACACCTCTCCCTCCACAATGCCTCTCAAACAGTGGAGGAGCTCGCAGCTGGAGCCAGATACTCAATTCCCAAAGCTGACTCCAGTGGAGCAGAAACATCAAAGCCACATTGTGTGTGTTATGCAAAAACCTATTATTTAAAATGTTCTAGTCAGAGGTTGTGCTTAACAACACTGTTATCTCCACAACCATTCTGCCACAACACCACTTTCCAGCCCTGCTTCCTAAAAGCCTTTCCAACTGCTCCGTTGCTATCTCAGATCCTGCCATATCACTGCTATCACATTAAGAATACACTTATCTCATACCACCTTGGGATACTGCACTAAATAATTCCTTTAGCAATCATCCTCCTTCTGCACAATATATTAGGTCAGAAGTGAGTGGAAATGCTGTAGAGCCATGTAATTGTTATGCAATTAGTGAGTATGATGTAACAGGGGACTACAGAGAGAAAAGCACCTTCTTCCAGACAGCAGAAGTTCAAGGCAATGTTCTGGGCTCTCAGCACTGCTCCTGCTCATGCTTTAGGATGACAACAACTAGGCATAGCCATCTTACCCCTTGCCTCTTTGCACAGCCTCTGAAACAGCACAACAAAGCAAGGGAGAGCACAGCCAGCCCCAGCCAACAGGAGCAATAGGAGAAGCTTTGTTTTTCTAAGCACAGGTGATTGACTCGTGAACTGCACTAACAGCACCACAAAGAGTGATGGCATTCAGATGCTCTGCCAGAGAAAAGGCTTTGTTTCCCAATTCCACCCATGACTGGCAGACAAGTGTAGGTCAAAAGCAAGTGTATCTTGTATCCTGCCAAACCGCCACTGGGGAGCCTGATTGCCCCCAGATTTGTTTGGGAGGTTTGTTCAGTCTCAGTGTTAAGCCTGTGGCTGACACCACGGCAGGCTGAGAGCCAGGGTCCACGGTGGGCTCTGGCAGGAGCTGCCTGTATACTGCCTGAGGGAGGAAAGCAAATGTGTTAATGAGTAGTACTTGAGCCTGCACAGCATCTCGGGGAATATTGTAACTTCAGTATACCCAGGAAAATACCAGACAGTGTTCTCCTTTTACTTAAAGCTCATTCACAAACACAATATATAAAATAGTTTATTCTTATCAAACTGGTGAGAAACATCAATCAAATGTCAAGAAAAAGATTCAAGCTGTACTTCCAATTAGCTCTGGTGAGACAAGAGTCAGTGTGTCTTCACAGGGATGAAAACAAGCACTGCTGAGGCTGACCGTGACCAAAATACAATCCAGACTGAAACAAAACAGCATGATAGGAATACATTATCATTCATAGGGGTCATGGAACCAGCGTCCCAAAGCCCCAGCAGGTGAGCTCTGTGCTGCAAGTGTGACTATGGGCTAAGAGGTGTTTGCTAAACTCATGAGGGAAGGAAGCTTGCTGCTGGTTTCAGGACAGGCTGCAGGGCAGAGGTGTTTACAGGAGATGGCTTGTCAAACAGAAACAGGCAGATGTGGCAAACGAAGATTAATGAAAATGCAGAGTGGTGGTGGTGGAACAGAGAGAATCAGCAGCTAGAAAGAATTCTTGCAGAAGCATGTCCCAGCCCTGCCATGCCCATAGCACAGGTACCTGCAAAGCAGGGAGGCATTCCTACCTCTCAGCTGCCTCCAGTTCTCTCCCACCCAGCACCCATCCATGCTGCTGCAATGCTGTACACACAACTCTCCTCTCTCCAGATATCCCTGGTTTAGGGCTGTAACAGCAGCAGGTGCCTCTGGCTCCCTAATTGATGTCAGACTTCCCACACAGGAGATGCTGCCAGTACAGAGCAGCTCAGCACAGTCCAAGAGGTTACAGCACAGGAGAGTTTCCAAGCCACGAAGGGCAGTGCCCAGGGCTTGACTTGCATCTTCCAGCCTACAGCAATCAGGCACCCAGCTGCTGCTGTGGCTTAGAAATCTGCCCTGGGTGAACAGCAAAAGCTTTTGGAGTAGAAAATAATTTGCTACTAAAGTTTAAGAGGAAAAGGGAAAAAATGTCCTGCTTCAGGGCTGATGCCAGTGCTTCATCATCAGAGATCAGGAAGAAACTCTCATGGGGAAAAAGGGGCAGGTTACCACATCACTGCTCACTCATTTCCTGCTCTCCCCTGCAGCTCTGCTGCAGAAAACACATTAGCCAAGTGGTGTGTACCTTCAACCATTGCCAGAAACAACCCATAAAGGCTAAGCAAACAACATTTGTAGGTTGACAGATTTTACTTACACCCTACAACAGACCGACTGCAATCGGCAGCTGAGATCCTGCAGGAAGGAGTAGTGGTCAACAGGATTCCAGTGCTTCCAAGCAAGACAGAAATGCAAAGCAGCTATTGCTGCTCTCCTAAAGGCTCTGATGCCCTGAGAGCTCTAGAGATCCCTCTGGTATAGCCGAAATGACATGACCACAAGTAGCACCAAAATAAGGGTCCCCCACAACAAAGCCTGCAATTTCCCTGTGTGCCCACTGCAGTTTTCTTTCCCTGAAGCATCTAATGGGAGAAGGAGCAGCAGCAACCGGATTCCACCCCATCACACCAGCACTATAATCAGTTGTGCTGTGCCCCAGCTGAAACACTGCTGGCCTTGCAGCTTTCTGAGCCATATAAAGGACTCTTCCTTCTGCATAGCTAATCCTCACTATTCAGGTATTTAAACCAGAGTAACTCCCATGCTAATATTCGCTTTCAACAGAAATTACATCTTTCTCTAAAAGCTTAAATTACAGGTTTGCCGCCTCCTAGTATTAGGAAAAACCCAGAATTAAATCCTTCAACTTTCAGAGTAAAACCAGGACCTACTGCAGGAAACAGGCTGCTTGATGCAACAGGGCAATTTGTAGGGAGCAGCCACTGGGTTCAAAGTAGAAAGGCTCTCATAAGCAGAGATCATCCACAAAGCAAAACAGTCATGATTAAGTATTGCTTTATGCATCACTGGGAACCACAAAGCAAGAGGGTAGCATCACTTACATGCTCATACAAAACTGCCCTAGTTCCTTAGACAAGCACATGTCAAAGGAAGATGAGAGACACAGGGCTTGAGTTGGTTTAAGTTCAAAAACCAAAACACTGCAGAACTGACTCAGCTCTCAACACATCATTGAAAACACTATGGGCTTGATTTTAAAGAAGTCCTCCAAGACAGGATGGAGGCATGACATTTGTTTTGAAAACATGACCTGTTTTGAAAACAGGACCAGTGCAGTCCTTGCTGTCCCCCTTTTGCTACAAAGATGCCTTACTCAGGAACAGTTATTATCCTCTCCTCACTCTGTCATTAAGGCCTGAAATGAAGTACAAATGCAAGATAAGCTCTTTACATCTTTAAGATAAAGAACATATGCAAGATCTGCATTTAAAAAACTCAGATCAAATGATTTTCTATATCCTGAAAAGAATTCAAAATGCCTAGACATAAGATGGTCAGAATTAGTCTCAAATGTATTCATTTCAACAAGTTGAACCTCTGAATTACGGGGAAGAGACTGAGGTCTGCTTCTCCTCTGTAAACTTTCCACAGCATTACCTTACCCTCCCTGTGACTCTGACATCCTTTATCCCACCTGTGATATTTATGTGTGGTTGCAGGGGACTGTAATCGGGGTCACCACCAGCCTGGGCAGCCACTGACAGCTCTCAGCAAGAGCTGCTGGAAATGCAAGCAGTTCTGCAGAGTTCCAGCTCTGTGCCTTTGGGGAACTGACTGGTACTAAGGGTGGGGGGGGAAGGGGGAAAGAAGCAAGGAGAAGAATGGGAAAGGTTTTCATCTATCTGGGAATTCATAGTGCAAGAGTCACCTTGAGGTCATGGGAGTTTGGGACACAGCAGGGGTCACAGAGGTTCCTCTACTTAAGGAGGGCCTGTACAACTTCAAGAAGTGAGTTTTCATAAGACATCCACCCCAGGGGCATCAGAGCTTCAAGTACTAATAAGGTTACTGAAGGTACAGAAGGTACTTCTGTTGTTTAGACTGGTGATGTGACAGAGGAAAGACAAGAAAGTCACAGCAAAACAGCCCACTTAGGCACCGCAAAAGACCTGCTCATCCAGACACAGAGCTGGGGGAATAAAATCTTCCCGTGTCAGCAATTCTATGGGATTCCAGGAGAAAAGAAGCATAAGCCTGAGAGAACAAAACTGGCAGTGTAGAAATTCCACCATGAATCAAAGCCTCTTTCCTTAGTGAAACATCTCTTAAAACCAGTCTTGTCCAGCCTAGCTCATAACAGCAACATTTCCCATTGGCAAGCCCTTCTGCAAGGAACACTCTTCCATTCCCACCCAGCCTGGCAGAAGGTCCTTACCTGACACGCATTGTACAGAAGCTGATGCTCAAATTTCTTGATCCCCAGAATATTCTGGAACATCTCGTAGAGCTGCTCCTTGCTGAGGATGAGCTCCGAGGCAGCGCTCGCAGTCATCCTGGCCTGCTGCTTGCGGGGATCCTCTTCCCCACGGTAAATAGCATCAAACTTTGCCATCCAGGAGCTCAGCACCGTCTCCTTGCTGAGGCCATCAATTTCCGGCAGGCTCCGCACCCTCTTCTCAATGTGTTTCTTGAAGACCTCCCGGGAGTCATTCGCTGA
Source organism: Agapornis roseicollis (assembly GCA_002631895.1). Classification (NCBI taxonomy): domain Eukaryota; kingdom Metazoa; phylum Chordata; class Aves; order Psittaciformes; family Psittacidae; genus Agapornis; species Agapornis roseicollis. The sequence continues at coordinate 317,328 of NDXB01002588.1, forward strand.
GCACCCTCCGCTCTGCACCATCCTAGCAACGCGATCGCTCTTCAGGAATACCTACAAGAAAAGGGTGACTTCAAATGGTGTCAGTTAAAACACTAATAAATCCCCCTTAAGTACCACAAACTGTGGTGTCACTGCTGGGAAGCCTGGCTGCCAGCATGCTTTCTGTTTCCTCACTCAACAACCACGTGTCACCATGGACAGAGATTTCAGCTGTACTCTGGGAAGTGTAATGAAATCAGGTGAAGCTTCTGCTTTGTGTCTGCTAAAATGGAACATTTTGATGCAATTAGGACTTCAGATGTTGTGGTTGCACCTCACCAGATACATTAATGCCCTTTGGGAAAGCAGGATTACATTTTCCTCTAGCAAAGGTTTTAATAAGGAAGTTAATGCACAACTGCATTCACCTAACCAAGTTCTGCCCCGTTACAGGGAGCCCAGTCATCCTATTCAAATGAACAGCACTGTATCTATCCGAATAGCATCCCACCCATCTGGGAAACCTCTGACCACTGTAAGGACGAGGCTTACATTAAGCTATTACACCAGAGATCTCTGCAGTGTCACAAGATGGCACTGCATTAATTAGTTTATTGTTACCTTCAGTTAAATAACATCTATGTCCCCACTTCTTCCATACCCTACTGCTTTCAACCTGGGCAACCAGCACTGCAAGAGCACTGTTAAAACACCCTGGGAAGGGACAAGGATGAGCAGCCTGATCTTTACAAACTGATGGGTAAACATCAAAGCAACCCAGATCACCAAAGCTGGCATGGCCACAGGTGGATGAGGCCAAATCCCTTCTTGCTCCAGCTCTACTGCTATAGCACAGAATGGTTCAGCATGGGCTGAGGCTGCCTGGGAAGGCTCTGCAGAGAGAGCACATACAAGGTGGAGGATGCTGACAGCAGGAGGGAGGCAGAAGGTGTTTGATGAAGATGCTCTTCCCACTGCAAGAGCAGCAAAAGGGTCAAAATCTAACAGATACCTGCAGACCAGGCGATGCCAAGGGAGCAACACAGAGCTGAAGGGCAAGAGAGTGACAGGGGTATATTGTGTTGGCTCTCATCTCCTGAGCCCTGAACACAGGAGAGCAATCAATGCCCAGTAAGAATGACTGTTTTATTAATGATGTTGAGAACCAATAAATGCAGCAGGATGGGAAGAAGCTGTGCCAGCACAAGGGTGTATCTGTCAGCTCTCAATAATTAAAGAGCTTGAAGATGACCCAAGGTATTTTTCTTTTCACACCACTCAGAAACATGGCATTCCATGTTCCCGGACACAGGCATTTGCTGGCAGTGGTACTGGGTTTTGCTCCAGCCCCAGAATGCTGCTGCTGAAGAACTGGGCTGTTTCCTTTCAACATCACCATGCTGGGGAGCACTCCCTGCAGACAGGATAGCCAGGATGCCACCAGCAGCCTCTTTATTCCACGATGAAATGATATCAGCATGCAGGTTGTTTCCTTAGAGCTTATAATGTCATTTATAACCCAGTGTGTGCAGGTGCCTTTAAGTAATAGGTGAAAGCTATCAAAATCCTAGTTCCCAACACAGCCAAGGAAGTCCCCAGCACAATGACTGCGAGAAGCGGTGGGAGGTTGTGGAGAATGGCCACACTGCAGCATCCTCAGCTCTTGCTTTTCCCTCTGTAATCATCCAGATGCCTTTACAACAGCTCAAATGACTTCTCATACTTGCCAGCACCAGTGGCTGTTATCTACAGTCCTCACCCCCATCAGAGGGCAGGCAGGACTGGAAGCAGAGGGACCTGACTCCCCATCTCCCCTCAGCCCTGGGTGCAGAGCAGCAGCCAGCAGAGGAAAGGAGGGCTGGGGCTGGCAGGGAGCAGGCAGGCGGGAAGGAGAGCCAGCCAGACACAAAGCAGGAGGAAAAGACCGTGAAATAGGAAGATAAAAAAAGATAAAAGAGGTGTTTTGTCCCGCAGAGCAAGCTGCTTTCTTTAGAAAATACCCGGAGCATCACCAGGCTGTCAGACTGCCTCACAGCACTACCAGGAGTCAGGAACTGCTGGAGCAAAACCCTGGCATGGGTGCAGACACCAGCACACACAGAGGAAAGCTGACCTCTGAGCTGGGTCAGGCATCTCCTGCCACATCCATAGAGGAGCCCCACACATCACGTGTGGCCCCAGCTCTATCTGCCCACAGCAGAGTGGATGTGGGTCTAACCAACCATTTCCATAATACCCACTGGAAGGGCTGATGTATAAAGTGCTGGCTGACAGATGTTTTACTCATTGGAAGTAAAAGGACACTAGAAAAGCTCTTCTGGAGTGTCTGTTAGAGTGTGCTGGGCCTGTCTCACACACACAGGTCTGCAGCATTCCTGCTGGCACAGCAGTGCTTTGTGCACCAGCAGCAGGGCCTGCTCAGATCACTCAAGCTTTTAACCTTGAACTATTCTAAGACTGGCAACCACATACTTACCCCTTGACAGCTGATTTAACAGGAGAAACACATACAAACACATTCAGGGTAACAGCAAATGCATTCCTGACCTACAGTGTTGTCTCCAGAAAACAAACAGCACTTAAACAAAACAAACAGAAACCACCAAAATCCAAATATTCCCCAGGTAATGAACCTATTCTGCACTGCTTGTGGACCTCTTAGAAACACCAGCCATGTCCTGCACAGAGATGACCAGTTTCAGCTGAGCAAAACCCCCAGTTTTAGTATTATCCAAGCTATCAGGCAGCTTTACAAATCACTACCCAAATGCCAAATTCTAGATAGTGCCCATCCAATGAACAGTAAATTGCACAAAACTGAGATTTGCAGGAGCTGAGATAAGCAGGATCTGCTGTCATTGCACCATGGCTCAATCAAGGGTGGGCACCTCCCTGCAGGGAAGGGAGGAAGGAGAGAACACTGCTCAGGCTCTGCGAGGGGCAGAGGCTTTGCCTGGTGCCAGTACAGATGATGCTGACGAAGAAACACGTGGCCATGCTACAGCTGCACAAAAGCTGAAAGTACATGGCTAGAAATTAAATGAGACTAACAGTTAAAAAGAAAAAAAGGAAGGACACAGCGATGCGTTACATTTTTTTTGTGGCCTGCTTATATAGGCCAGAGCCAGTGGAATGTCCAGTTGAAACAAAGACACAGGATATGCACACATCTAGTGCTGATCAACTGCTCTTCGTAAGGGATCAGTTGGGGTAATTATACAGCGCAGGACTTCTAGACCTAGTCTAGAAGTCTTTCAGCCAGACCTATCCACAAAATAGGGATGTATTTTGCCTCTTTTTAAGCAGTTCCCTTTTCCTGCCCAATAGTCCTATTGGAACAGGTTACACTGCTCTTAAATCCTAAAATGGTCATCTTGAAAGTTTTCCCTGACGGCATCTGCTTGGTGAAGCTGTGATAAACTGATAATCCCTTGGCAATTTCTTTCCTGATAAGAGATGTAAATTACTCTCAGCTTCCTTCCTATGGAGAGAATGATGGAGCAGTAACTACTAGGTTGGTGTAATAGAGTTAATCCAGAGATAATTTGCGCTTTCCTTACACAGAAGCAGCTGCTGCCAATTTTTATAGAGTTAAAATTCTCTTCAGTTTCATTATCTGATTTTGATCCCCTCTTAGATTCTACTTCCAGAGAAATATTTTATGTAGGCAATTCAAAATCTTCACCTTTTATGACAGAATAGCTCTAGGGAGAAAAGAGAAATGGTTTGCAGAAAGGCTAGCAAAAAAATAAGCGACACTCATATAAATCACAAGCACTGATTTCCTTCAAAAACAGAAGCTCTTTCCCTCTGAGAAAAGATATGAAAAGTAGCATTAAGGGCTGCATACAAAGAGGTGCAAAAAGACAGACATGCATAATTATTCTTTTGCACAAGTATGAATGATGCTTCACGTTCTTTGGCATCATTTAGTTTTGTAGATGCGCATCCTCCCCCTTTTCCCTTTGCTCTGCAGCACTTGTCATCTAAAGTGAAAAGACAAGAATCTGGCTGAAAATCCCAAAGTCAGTTAGATACAACGTAAAAGCTTCACCAGGAGCTAGATGTGCTACTCAGTTTTCTCTTGGTATTTTTCACAGGGAGCATGTGACACTTATTTTATATTGTGCTGTCTGTTTGCCATGTTTGCTGTATGGTTGCATGTTCAAACCCTGAACCTCATAAACCTTTTGATGTACCAGACATAAGAAGCCTTCTGCTTGCCTTTGTTTCATGCTATTTGATAAAGGGCAATCCACTACTTCACGACTTAACCCCATCTGTGAATAGGGGTGAGAACAGGGATTCATACATATGCTGTATTGTCTCTTACCTCATAGTAGCTCTGGACAGCGTTTATAAATGCTTCATCTGCCACAATCTGAGTTTCTCCATTGAGAAAGGCCTGGAAACGATCTTTGATGGTCTGAAGCTGCTGCTTGCTTATCTGCAAAACATGTCAAAAGGAGAAAATTAGTCAAGACAAGTTTATGTATAAATAAAAAAAACAAACAAAAAACCAACCCAAACACTAATTTTCCTGTAGTATCTTATGGGGATGATTATGACGTGCATCTCTGCTCTCCTTTGGAGACAGCAGCAACACCTTTTGGATCAGCCACGCGTGGGTGCACACACACATGCATTCATCACCCTGGCAAGTTCATTTAAGCATCATGAACACCTGAAGTCATGCTGAACATCATTTCTAAGCATCTCTGCCACCACAAAAACACGTGAAGGACTTTTAACTACTTCAGCTATACCTAAGTCAAAATCAGGCTGCTTAGAAGAGACTGCTCCAGTGCAATCTCTTCCCCATTTAGCCTCTCCTCCCCTTCAGAAGATGAGGTTTCAACACTGAATCTTTCAAGCTGGCTGTTGAAGACAGCACTCAGCAGAACTCCAGGGCCTTGGTCTTCCCTTGTTTATTTCTTTTGGCTTGCCACATATAAAACACCAGTCAGGACCAGTGCTGAGGGAATTTAATGCCATTTTTGCCAGGGGCAAAAATGTTCTCCTTATCCTAGCAAGGACCTTTTCTGTTGTTGCCTTTGAAACTCAAACCAGTTTCTGTCCAACATACAGCTGGTGCAACTTACAAGACAGCTCTAGCTTTTCACAATGGCATCAACAGAAAGTTAACAAGGCTTTATTCCAGCCTTGCCATTATTTGCCTAGTTTCTCTGTCAGTTTAAAACCAGACGTAGCCAAAAAAAACCCACTTCTTTAGCATGTAACACAAAGTCACAGCAGGCACATAAGTCATATACCAGCAATGCCAGCACAGTATCTTACAATGCAGATAACACTCTGAAGGCCTGTAGGGATTTAAACGTAGTTGTGCCTGGTTTGTGGTGGGGCTACATTAGGTTTGAGGCTAGGAATTAATTTAGCCAAAAGAGAAAGAAGCAAACAAGATGTATGTACAACAACTTCAAACTTAAAGGGAAAAGAGAGCAGTAAGAATAGGACAACTATTTACTAATGACCAAAAGGTCTAGAGAACAGTGCTTTTTTTCTTACTTGTGCACCAGCAGAAGAAATCAGCCCATTAGAATGGAAGAGAAAGATAAAATAAATGTCTCTAAGTGTCTAAATGGCTTTGAATAAAATACTGAAAGCTATGGAGACTCAAACAACTAGAGCATAATGAAGCCTGGTAAACTCAGCTAGTGATAAAAAGCAGGAGAGGGACCAATTGGAGAATGCAATGATAAATATCACTAGATCTAGATGATGTGCCATGTGGGTTGTTTAGGTACTGCAGTAACAAACATCATGAATACTGACAATTAATTCTGCAACACGACGCTGAGGAGGGCTAGTGAGCAATGGCAATTTGATGTGATAATCTGGGATTAGTTTACCCTGGTGCTTATGGAGAGGTGTTCATCAAAGTGGCATAAAGCAAGACTCAACATGCTCTGCTTCAGAAAAGCAGGAACAGCCTTCACCACCCTGACAGTCCCAAAACAGCAGTACAGACTTCACAGGGTCTGACACATGCAACAGGGTTCAGCATCACAGGGCTGGAGCAAGGACCTGATCCACCTCAGCAACGAGCCCTGTGGAAAAGCACTGCTGAAAGCTCCTTGCTTTAATGCTCTCAGGACCTAATCGGTGGCTCTAGGAATCCATCTGCCACCTCAGGCAACCAACACTTCTGGTATTTGCCAATAGCACCCTAGACATCACAAGCCCTTGGGCAATGCATACAGCATCAGGTGTAAAGCAGGCTCCAAGCCCAGCCGAGCTGATGAGAGCTCCTGATGGAATTTAAAAGAAAACTGGGTCAGCAATAACAAGAGGCAGAGACAATGTAGGGATCAAGTGGGAAACACCTGTGGGAAGGTGCTAGATCTATTTTTATTAAGCATTTAATTATCTGGAAGAAAGAAAAAGCAAGATGTTAATTAAAAGTATTGATGATTTTGTATTAGTAACCATTGTGAATGGCAGGCAGGCACAACAGGGAAACAGAGGCCATAAGAAACAAAGAAAAGAAACAGGAAAACTACAGGTAACATTGAAACCAGGGTGTTGAGGCACAAGGAATGACATACTAAGGGCACAGATACCGTGAACCAAGAGGCTTTTCATTTGGGATTTTAAAATGCATGGCACTTTTATCATTATTACTGTCCAAATCATTTCTTAGGACAACCTTCACAAGTCCTTGCTTGTTCAATTCCCATAATGTCATCTAGAAGTAGTATTTTGTGCTCCTTCCTCAATATTGAACAGGCTACCTTCAAAATGAATGATGCTCCTTGAAATTCCTAGAAACTCCCAACATGCAGCTTGCATGTGAGCTCCTGAGGGCTGTGTAAATGAATCATCGGATTTGTCTTTATTGGAGTGGCAGTTGCCTCCTCCTCACATCCAAGCTTTATGCAAGTATTTAATTTGTCCAGGGAAAAGGAGATTCTCTGTGACCAGGCTGCAGCATAGCCCAGTCCTCTGCTTAACAGCACCTTCAGTCTTCCATCACCACCAGACTGTGAAACAGTACTGCTGCACTGATCTGTGTCTGTGCCACTGTCACAGATGTGTTATCAAGCAAGCAGTCGATCTGAGCCAGAATTAAACTATTTTCACATTAACTTTAGCTTCTGCAGCATAGCAGCAGGTGCCCTGTGCAGAAAGTCAGCATCAGCAGAGAGGACCAGACCTGAAAGTCAACAAAATCTGCCCCAAATGCTCCACACCTCCCATTTCGTGCCTCTTCCCTCCCCATCAAGTTCCACGAGCATCGCTGCTGAGCTCCAGAAGTGCCCCTTGGGCACCAGGAGGCAGCACATTCCTGGTGGAGGCAGGACCAGGGCAGGGTAGCAGCCTCAGCCCCAGTGCCACATTCCAAAGTGTTTAAGCAGGGGCAAGCAATGCCACCAACCCACCTGCAGGCTTAAAAGAGTACATGTTCTGAACACTAACCTGGAAGCTTAAGTGCTTTAAAGGCAGGGGTGTTACTTTATCTCTTGCTATTAGAGGCATGAGTAATCAGCTAGAAATCCATATGAAGCAAGCCAACAGCTTCTGCAGATCCACTAAGGCACCAATACAAACCACATCTCCAGTTACCTTCCGTAGTGTGCTTACAAATAGCAGAAAACAACTGAATTACTTCCCCTTCAAGACACATCAGAAGAACATGACAGCCCTTGCACCAGCTATGGCAGGAGGTGAAACCCTGGTGGGGTGAGGCTGGTGGGGGGCAGAGCCTCTGACTGAAACACAAAACCAGATGCAAGGAGGGAAGGAGAGAACTGGGAGTGGGCAGGCGCACTGTGGTGGATGGAAGAGGTTTATTCTGCTTACCTTCCCTCACCGCTTTTCCCCTCACTGCTTTCAGTGTGTAACAGCCATTAAGGAAATAATCATTACTGCATTTGAGAGGCTGCAGAACACTGCTTGCATACAGAAGCTGTGGACCCAAGCGACCTCTCCCAAGTTCATACTGTGGGGTGCTTATGTTTATTCACAGCCTTTATCTGTCTGAAGCAAATGAGTACTGAAGTTGCCAGATATACACATGCATATCAAAAAATGTAATGTGAGGCAGTGATGAAGATTTCCTGACACAGATATCAGGCAGGACACCCATGGAGCTTTGGGCTGGCATCCCTAGAAGATCGCATGGCTTTTTATAAGAAGCTCAGCAGAGGTCTTCTCCATACTGGACTAAATTATGGGAATGAGCCCACCAGTGACCAGATCTGGGCATCCCAGTGATTCCTACCTTCTCGGTCTAACTTTTTAAAGAGAAGTTGCATGCCCAGCACAATGTAGTGACCTCAGAAACAGGCTGGAACATCTCTGCCATGTGTCATGGTCATAAGCAAATCACAGAGGCAATTTCTTGCATTTGCTTGATGCAGATCTCAGCAAACAGCACACCAGCCTCCCCGGGACAAATGCTCACCAGCAGCTTGCTCACTATGTGTTATTTTTGCACATATTCCATCTGACTTGGAGCCGAACATAAACCTGAACACACAGCACCATGGCACCTTCTCCAGCAAACAGCTGGCTCCATCTCTGTGCATCAACTCCAGCCTCCTTCGCCTACAGCACAAGCATTCCAAAGACAAGCTGTTTGCTGCAGAGAAGTTCTCTGGAAAAAGTTATGCACAGCAGCATGCCTCACTAATCCCTCCTCTCTCCAAAATGCTTTGTTCTATCTAAGCACAGCATGGCCCTATAGCTCACCACTTAGGTACATTTCACAGTAGTACCATGGTAGCTGGATCTGGGGTTTGTGCCACACACTGGGACAGGCTCAAAGCAGAACCTCAGATTTACATGCTTTGGACCTTGAAGAATTAGAACAACTTCTATAGATTTTGACTCTTTTACATTGAACTTTCACATCTGCAAGTTCAATTTACACAAGAAAACAAGACCATTTGCACTCATAGGACAGTTGAATTTCAAAGCTTTGTATGATGTATATCAACAGTATTAGAAGCCTAAGAGCCACAGATGACATGCCTTGAAAGATAATAGAAAGGGGAGTTTCATGAGAATTTATATGAATTCTTGCATAATATCCCAGTGCAGGTGGTCCACCACTGAGATGTGGGGTCAGAGAGGCTGTGGCAGGGGAACTGGGCCAGAGACCTCCACAAGTCCCTTGCAACCTACAATATGCTATGGCAGTAGCATGTCTAACAGAAGATTTTCAAGGACAGGCCATCCCAGACTGTAGATTGCCAAATCTTTCAGGGCTAACTGCTGATTTGCCAGTGGCAGGCTACAGAATAACCCATCCACAGCTGTATGTGTATTCAAACCAGCTAACAAAGCCACATCCATCCATGTGACAGCTCCTGGAACAGCAGTCAGATTTGAACTCCGCAGATTTTCAAGTGAGGCTGCACAAGGTTTCAAAGTGAAAGGTATCCCTGTGGGACAGAGGTGATCCCTTTTACTGCCACACCAAACACCTCTGAGAAAGGACTGGGTATTTTGGTCCACTGATGCCTCACAGTGCCCTTGCACATACCATTGGAAGAGTGTGCCCTGTAACCAGGGCATGAGGATGCATGGCACTGCTCCCTGATGGCTCAGCCCATCCGTATCACTCATATCCCAAAGGAATCTGTTCAGCTGGGGACTGCAGGTAATTCCCAGTGGAAGCACCTCTGCCTTTTGTCTAGAAAAGCCAGCTTACAGCACGTGAACAAAAGCAGCACAGAGCTCTTGCTCCTCAGGGCACCTGCTGTTCGGGTACCACTGCAAGGAGGAATATTTAACTGCTCACTGTGCCGCTGCTCTGGGTTTGGTTTCATAACAGCTAATAAATATTTTATTGCACCTCAGCACCAGGTGATTTAGGAAAACGCTAAACCAACCAAAGGAGCATCCCTCATCATCACTGCTTCCACAGTCACAAACCAGACACAACATGAACAGCGCAGAGAAGACAGAAGGAGGTGCAGGGAGCTGAAGCTGGTCTCACGGGAGAGGCCAGACGCTCCAGCAATAGGCATGAAGGTATTAAAACCCCATCAGGCCATTTTGCACTGGGAAAACACATCAGATTCTTCCTGTGCTCACGCTGCTTTCACCCCCCCCGTAGGAGAGAGGACCACACAGGGGGTGACTCACACCCCAGTATTTGGGTGCACCCACTCTCCTGGGCAGACATGGCTCCTCTACAGCTTTTCACTGTTAACATAAGCAACCAGTATTAACTGCCAGTCTCAGGGAACTTTTCCCAGCTGCCTAACACTGTATTTTCTGGTTGTTTCAGAGAAGCTTAATATTTGTTACCAGCGAGAGCTCCTTGTGCTTTGGTTTCTGACAGCCACAATACATCTTACCAGGGGTGCCGAGCCAGCACATCCTTTTCCCTTACAGCCTGGCCAGATGTGGATCACCATGTGCACACCCACTGATCTGCCCCTGTCTATACAATTCCCTCTTTGCGGGCACTTGATTTGTTGCCTTCTGCCTCTGTCCGTGATTTACAGACCCTGGTGTATCCATGCTGCCCGCCCTCTTCTCCAGCCATGCTCATCCTTTGTGGATGGCAAACAAGAAAAGCACTGGTCACATCCCCAGCCACCAATCCTGCTGCCACATTCTCCTCTCGCAGAAGAGTTGATTTGTTGCAGGGAGAATGACTTCTGCCATCACCATGCCTGGGTTTACACATATGAGGCAGTGAAAGGCACACACAACCCCTTCTGCCTGCAACAGCTCGTGCTCTGCCTGCTCAGCCCACCTGGGATGTTGGGGATAGGTTGGGGCAATACAGACCCTCCAAGGAGCAAAACTCCTACGTACCCACCTGCACCACACTCAGAAATCAGGCTGGGGTTTGGGCACAAGTAACACATACAGCCCCCAGGTTCTTATGCACCAGCCCAGCACTGATTTGCAGCTCAGAGACGAACCAACCTCCCACTCCAGCAGCCTGAAAACACAAGAATAATATTTCCTGACCTAATGGTAAATGTCTGCTTCAGCAACAGGACTGAAGGGGTGAGAAAACCCAGCAGAGCTGCCTGCAGAGGAAGGAAGGAAGCCCCCTCCTCTGCCCAGCTGCACCCAGCCAGTGCCCTATCACAGCATCAGCTCTGGTCCTTGCCAGAACCTCTTGCTACCTCTGCTATTGGAAGCAAATCCAGCAGGTTTGCAGCACAAACATTGAGTGTAAATACTATGGCACTTGCCATAGTATTTCTTCTCTAAAAAAGACTCAAGTATCGCTGGATAAGTAATGGGAAGGAAACATATCAATCCCCTTGGTTAGGCCAGCTGCAGGTACAGAACCTCTAGATCAAGCAGATCTTCCTTTCCAGCACCCCAGCAGCAGGTTTATCAAGAGGCAAAGCATAGGCTCCAAGTAACTCTGAAACATGTGGATGCTTTTATGTCCTCTCAAACCCTGAGTGCACTTCTTCTCCAGGATGCTCTCTGCCAGCTAAGCACAATTTGACATATATAGAAGGCCTAAAACTTTATTATGGCTGTTCCTCCTTTCTGAAACACAGTGATACACAGTGCCAAAAGAGGAAAGCAAAGCCATGATGTGGGACTTGGCCTTTGCTGTCAACCTTCTCCTTTGTATATTCCAAGATACATCTTCCCTCTGCAACCTGCCACAACATGGCAAGCATAGATGTAGGTAGACACATCAAAAGAGACTTTGCCACTCTTCACTTGTTATCTCTGTACCAGCTATGCCCATCCAATGCTCATATGCCAACCCTGCATGTCCCCCCTGCAAAAGGTCCCTTTTTCCATTAAGATCAACCACACACATTAGAAGCAGCAGCTCTGACAGCTTCAGGAACTTCTGCTCCTGTCTGCAAGTCTGTCATCTCTATCTTCTCCCTTCTGGTCCCTCCCCTGCAGCTGATGTACAAGTGGATAACCCCAAGGTGGAGCCACCCGACAAGAGCACAGAAAACTTGGAACTTCTCCCAACTTTGATCTTATTTTACTTAAGCAAGCCATTAGCAGGGTGAGTTTGCAATAGATCTAACAGACTAAGCCAGCCCTGCTGGGTATTTTTCTGTGCATGATCAAACAGAATCATGCCCCTATATTATTTTTTTGGACTGATTAATAAAAATATGAATTTGATCTCAGGAGAATGGAGAAACCAGCATAAAATATAAGCAAGAAATAGCAGTGATGAAATACCAGGCCAATGACTGAGCATGGGCTGAGAACTGCTGCTCTCAGAAGCATCCCTGGTGACTTCTGCTGTGACAGGAGCCTCGCCTGGTGAGCTCTGCCTGCCCACCAGGCATAAAACACATCTTCATGATCCAGCAGCTTTCAGCAGAAAGCCCAGCACCATCCTGCCTCTGGTAGCTTCTCTGTTAACACAATACAAAACATAAACCCGTAAAAACATTAAAATGCAGCTACCCACTAAAACCAGGGTGCAAATAGAATGGAGGCTCTCTAGTATAGGCAGAGCAACGTGCAAAGTCCCTCAACTTTGTGTGCCCCTGTGGGTGCACCCCAAAAGCAAGAGACAAATCCCTTTATTTCCCCAAGTGCTGGACTTTGCAACTAGCTTCTATCCTCCTGTTGGCCCAAACACCTTCTTTCCTCCTTCCTGGTTAACCCCAAGTCTTGAGGGCCATTAACACAACCATTTACACGGTCCCTCCTGGAAAATCCTGCTAGCAAGGGTGCAGGCCAAGTCATGTTTGCTTTAACTGGTGTAGGAGCTCTCTGCAAATGCAACAGAAATGGCTTGTTCTGCCCTTTTACGCCACCAGTGTGGTACATACAGTCCATTGCTGCTCTGAGACCTCCAAAAATAACTCAGGCCAGGCAGGAAGACCAAGGGAAGATCTTCTTACGGGCAAGTATTGAAAAACAACATTTTTCACTCCTTCTCTTTCTCTTTCAGATAGAAAACAACCCACGGTGTCTTGAAGCTTGTGAGTGTTGATGTGACACAGCTCTGAGGCATTACCTTGCATACTTTTGTGCTTCAACACCATGGTGTGCCACACAGCAGCAGGGCATGGTGTGGAGATGAAGAGTATCGTAGGTCGTCTCCTATGAGTCACGCATGCTGTGTCCTTTGGAGAAATCCGGGACAGGCTGGGCAGCAAAGCTACTAGAATAAACATTTATTTCAGAATATTCTGAGAGTAACTTCCAGAACTTGGGTGTTTTACAGCCTTACTGACACGGGAAGTAAAAGAGTCATGTTGGGGTATGGATGCTGCACATCTATTGCCCAATGGCTGCAAAGCCCTAAGCCTCCTGACACAGACATGTAATATCTTTCAGTTCAATCACATGCAATAAATAGCGGATACTGTATTAATTTAATAATAAAATAGTTTTGTGCAAGATCTCCTACAGGCACATTCATAAATGACACCCAGGTATCCAAAAGAAGTAACTGTATACAAGTGAACATATACAATGAATTGTATACAAGTTTTACTCAACTTGCATACAACTGATGTGGCCCAAGTCCCCTTGATCAAGGACACCCTGCCAGCCCCTGATGAGGAGTCATTAACAGTGAAGAACCTCTTCTTGCCTCCCTGGTCAGTGTTTCTTGGACAGTACAGTACTCTGAAGACCAGTAGCCCATGCTACTGCTAGCTGCTGATGTTACATAAGCATCTTTGTTCCTGGACTACTTTAGAGGCTCGGCAAGGTTTTGTATATCCTGTGTTTGGAAATCCCAGGTACAACCTAAGGACAGCTTAATACCCATTAGTTAACTGAGTCCAAAAAATGGGTGAGGGATGGAGTGAGAACACAAGTTGGTCTATGCTGATGGGTCCCCCCACAGGTCAGTGTCCTAGGACGCAGGCAAGTCCTTGCATTCAACAGCCCAGTTCTCTGCTTCTTTTGTGCTGTATCTCCCATTTGTGGAAGGAGAATAACAGCACTTCACTTCTCTGCAGAAGTGGCTACATGCATGAAAAGCCTCTCACAGAACTAGGATGGTGGGCTATCCAAGAAGAGAAGTAAGCCACTTAGAGAAACACTTTAAAATCACTATTTTAACTACTTCCAGCTCTATGTTCCCACTCCAGGCAGGCCTTACATGCTGCAGAAGCTAACTGTCCTCCCTGGTTAATGTATACAGCAGCTCATGCTGACTTGAAGACATCAAACAGCCAGAGCTAAAGATCTACCAACACCTCAGATCTCCAAACAAAAATTCACCCCCCCAACCCCCCCCCCAAAAAAAAGTACATCCACCACGACTGTACTTACTTCTGTACCATTTTCATCATTAAACTCTGACTCTCCATCATGTCACAAGCTATTTTAAACCCAGTTCTCATGAAGCAGAAGCGACAGACAAACGAATGGAGACCCACAAACTCCCGGTGTGTCCCAGCCTCTGTGGGAGTGCTGTTTTCAGCCTGGCAAAGTTAGCAGGGGAGGGGATCTCTTTGATGGAACTGAACAAGATAGCAAGGAAGGGAGAGGAGCTTCCATGCAGACAAGGCTGAAATGGTGAGCTTTGCCATGGGCATCCCACATGTACATACCAGCCCCTCAAACCAGAAAGCTTCTGTCTAAAACTGCTTCAAACTGCACTAGTGGTGTGGAAAAAGAAGTTGATGCAAGTCTGAGCAAAACCTCATTTCTACAGAAGACATGTTTTCAAGGCAGCCCATTGAGAGACCTGACCTACTGCATGGTGGGGCTCTGGCTAAGTACCACTTGTCGTGTCTGAAATTTTCCCTTATTTTGTACATGTGCTATTACCAGGAAACAAGCAAAAGGAAAGAAAACACCACAGAAAATCTGTTGAAGAGCCAAACCCATTGCCGATCCAGTCTCTTTCAGAAAACACTTGAAAAAGGTTCAAGCAATCAGTCAAGCCAGAACAGAATTTGTTTCTAGATGAAAAAACAAGAGAGAAAAGGTGTGAAGCTGCAGTGTACCTCCTCCTCTTCCTCACATTTCCTGCTGAAGTGAGTAATCTAAGATTTTTACAAGGGCATGTTGTTTGGAGCTGGAAGAAAAAGTTTGGTAAAAGGTAGTTTGTTCTGAGGCAGCAAACTACTGCAGGAAAACTGCATTTCAACTTGGGACCTGCAGACACTTGGCGATATACCTTTGCATGGCGGCTGGTATGTACCCAAAATAACAGAATGAATGTTTGCTCCTTCAAAGGCATTAAGGAACATTATTTACAATAACGTGGTTCCACTGCAGTGATGTTATGATTATTGTTTACTTTAAGGAAAGGCACTGTTAAAATTATCCACGGCCCTAGACTTTGGATCCAGTTTATACCAGGAGGCTGAAATTGAAAAGGGCAAATCCTGCAAACTATCTGAGGCATCACAGAGACTGGGTGAGACCTCCATGGGGACATACCCCCTGAGGCTAGTTTAGCTCAGATTCCCAAACTCTGAGCACATCATTCACTTGGCAGGGGAGGCTGTGGGAAGCAGTGGCCTTTTCTCAGCTTTGGGCTGTGAATATAAATGAAACACAGTGAGGAAAATCATGCTCACTATGGTGCGCACACAGTGTGCATGCAGCGTGTGCAGGTTCCACGCTGGCATCTGCAAAGAGGACAATTAGCTGCTTGTGTGAGATCAGGCATGGAGTTTGGCAATGGTTTTTAAGATAACAGAAAGGCCATTTGCTGGCTGACAGGCTCTGGGTCCGCAGTGATCAGTCTGAGCCTTGCAACACAGGGAGATGTGCTGGGGAACTAGTAGAAAGACCAGGGTGAGGCATCCAGGCCACGCACAGCTTGGTACTGGGATCTTCCCCATAGCAAACCCCATCAGTGGGGTGTAAGGAGTAATGCCATAATCAACATGCGCCTGAATCATCCCTTGGGGCAGGGGCAAAGGGGACATCCTGGCTCCCCAAGCGTCTATCCCTCTGCCCTTGGTGCTTCTAGCCTGGCATATTAGTCATTTTTTGCATTTTGCCTCCTGCCAAGCTTAATTAGAGCTAAATAACACCCCAAAAAGCATGACCCAGAACCAACCATCCAGCCCCATGCAGCCAGCCACAACTGCAAAGTATCTTCTGCTGGTTCCCTGGCACAGACAGCAAATCCAGCCAAACCTGCTCTGGTCCAGCCTGCCTCCCCAGCACCCATCTGCAACACAGCTGGAAATAATAATAAACCAAAGCATAAAGCCTTTTCTTGTGCCTTTGATGGCCTTCAGTGCCTTTTTTAGCCAAAGGTGAGAGATACTAGTTTGAAACATCCAGCTTTTCTACCAAACCCAGAAAAAAAACAAGTTTGGTACCACTGTTACATGTTAACTACCTAAAGACTCACAATTCTCAGCACAACAGTTGCGTATGGCCCTACACAAAGATCCTTTCCAAAAAGGCATGACTACACATTACCAATACTCATTTAAAGCTACAAAAGCTGTTTTAAGGATTCCTGTGCAGTGCAGTGTATTGAAGGCTGGTCAAAAAAGAAGAGTTTCAGTCCTCTTCTTTAGGCTCTAGGCAGGAAAACTTTAAGGGCTTTAAGTGATGAGCTCTGGGCATTTCTGCTGAGAGGGTTCTGCTCCCTGCAATCCCCTTCTGATGAGATGAGCTGTTTCTGCTCCTCACTCACTGCAAGTTGTGTGCATGTGGATGGGAAGAACGGCAAGATGATGCTACAAGAGCAGTGACCTGCAGCAGGAGATGTAGGAGACAATATACCCCTACCGTATAATGTCCAAGCCCAAAACCTAGGCTTCCTATGTCTCTTAGGCCACTTTAAGCTGGCTGAANCGCCTGAATCATCCCTTGGGGCAGGGGCAAAGGGGACATCCTGGCTCCCCAAGCGTCTATCCCTCTGCCCTTGGTGCTTCTAGCCTGGCATATTAGTCATTTTTTGCATTTTGCCTCCTGCCAAGCTTAATTAGAGCTAAATAACACCCCAAAAAGCATGACCCAGAACCAACCATCCAGCCCCATGCAGCCAGCCACAACTGCAAAGTATCTTCTGCTGGTTCCCTGGCACAGACAGCAAATCCAGCCAAACCTGCTCTGGTCCAGCCTGCCTCCCCAGCACCCATCTGCAACACAGCTGGAAATAATAATAAACCAAAGCATAAAGCCTTTTCTTGTGCCTTTGATGGCCTTCAGTGCCTTTTTTAGCCAAAGGTGAGAGATACTAGTTTGAAACATCCAGCTTTTCTACCAAACCCAGAAAAAAAACAAGTTTGGTACCACTGTTACATGTTAACTACCTAAAGACTCACAATTCTCAGCACAACAGTTGCGTATGGCCCTACACAAAGATCCTTTCCAAAAAGGCATGACTACACATTACCAATACTCATTTAAAGCTACAAAAGCTGTTTTAAGGATTCCTGTGCAGTGCAGTGTATTGAAGGCTGGTCAAAAAAGAAGAGTTTCAGTCCTCTTCTTTAGGCTCTAGGCAGGAAAACTTTAAGGGCTTTAAGTGATGAGCTCTGGGCATTTCTGCTGAGAGGGTTCTGCTCCCTGCAATCCCCTTCTGATGAGATGAGCTGTTTCTGCTCCTCACTCACTGCAAGTTGTGTGCATGTGGATGGGAAGAACGGCAAGATGATGCTACAAGAGCAGTGACCTGCAGCAGGAGATGTAGGAGACAATATACCCCTACCGTATAATGTCCAAGCCCAAAACCTAGGCTTCCTATGTCTCTTAGGCCACTTTAAGCTGGCTGAAAAAGCCTGGAAGGAGGCAGGAGGTAGCAGAACACAGTCCTACAAGGCAGGAGGGAAGAACCTGTTACTATCTCTGGTAATGAGTTTGTCTGCACATTGTGAGTACAAGTTGAAACCCCCACATAAAAGCAATACAGCTACTGCAGATTTGAAGCATGTAATTTCAGAGGAGTGTTTGTAGGAGCAGAAAACACGTGGGTATGCAGAAAGAGGAAAAGAAAGTAAAATTATTCTTTGTAAAAGGCAGCTGTGCTGAAATTTGCCTACTGGATCCAAAGATGGAGCATTCCCCATCCTGGAGCTCCACTTCTGCTCCAAGGAGCATTAGAAGAGGTCACTGAAACTGTTAAGAGTCAAAACCACAAACAGTGGAAAATAAGGTCCCAAAATGAACACAATGCATCAAGTCTGCTCTCATTTACTTGGCAGCAAGTCTGAGGAACCACTGGAGCTTGGTAGTAGCTGGACCAGAGGACACTGTGTGCTCTGATCCCACCAGATAGATCCCATGCTGTGCTGTAGCAGGTTGACACACAGTCCCAGTGACTCCAACCCACCTCAGCCTACAGCCTGGATTGCTTCTTTTTTTCCCTTACTCCTATTTTTTCCATTCCTATTAGAAGTCCCAGCCTACACCAAAGAGTTAGAGATGACTGCTACCTGCAGACACTGGAAGGAAAATATACTAAATACTGCTTAAATAAAAGCTGCGGAACTGAGCATCCAGGAATCCAGTCTTTTACCTGAAAATGCTCCAGCTATTTGGATAAGAGAACCATGGAGTTTCGCTCTGGGTGCTAACTGATGGGCAGGCACCAGCACAGTGATTGCTCTACCCAACCACATAGTCTCAAGACATACTGCAGAACTGTCCCACACAGCTTGCTTGGGAGGAGGCGTCCCTGATTGATGCTTGTCTTGAAGACAATGCCTTCACATCCCTCTGGGATAACAGCAGCAAGCTTCCCTGACAGCTGGGTGAGGGAGGAGCACTGCAACATGGGGAGGGAGCAGGGAGCCCTCAGGGTGGGCAGGTGAAGGTGAATGCTGAAAAAACCCATAGCACCAGTTTCATTAGCTCATGAAGCCCTTCTGGCCCCAAAACCTCACAGAGAAGAGGGGATCAAGCTGAACTATGACCAAGCAGGTTTTGGCCAGAAAGGGTGGAATGTGTACAAGGGAAAGTGCCAATGAAGGAGCATCAACAAGCCTGTGCTTCTTGATGCAGGAATAGTTTCACATCTATAGGGATGTTTTCAGTGATGCCAGCATTACTTTCCCATTCAGCCCTTCCTTGTCTGCAGTTCCCAACCATCAGAGACCCACACATGATGGTTACTTGAGTGGGCAAGTATCTTGCCCACACTGACAAGAGAAGCACAAACTGGCATGAAACTTTGTTCCACCTCCAACTCACTCCCAACCAGGCTGCAGCACTTGGCTTGACCCACGCAGCAGAGAACGCTGCCAGGCTCCAGCTGAAACCCTGGCTGCAGGCTTGGAAAGCTGGAGATTACACATGCTGTGGCAAACAAAACCCAGCAGCACATCTTCTTCCATAGGAAATCTTGGAAAGAAAAGCCAGGGAAGTCACCTGAGAGCTTCAGCACCGGAAAGAAAAGTGACACCTCCAGTCCTGGAGAAGATATTTTTCCCCTCACTGGCTCCAAAGTTGAAGTCTATGTCATAAGCAAAGCTCCCCAAGCCCAAAAGTATTGCTGCTGTGATAAGTCGCTCCTGGTTGATGTGTGCCTATGCTAGCATGGGAAAGAGAACTGACATTGCAATCTCATGGGGTACACCTTAACTCCCCTTAAATTTAAGGCACAAAAAGATGGCTTTATTTCCTTTAATCTTCTAAACTGTGACCATGTCTTTTCAAACCATGCACTATTTTGTTGAGCTTTGTGATTAATTCCTCAGACTACTTTCACAGAAATGTAATTAAAGCAAGCAAACCGAAGCCCAATTCACCCAGATGCAATGGAGAAGCAAAGAAACTGAAGATAAAAATCAGAAAAAAAAGCACAAAGATAGATGCCTCTGCCACACTGCGGGCTAACAGCAGACAGACACATGCAGCAAGAGCATGATAAAGACGCTTATCTTGTAAAACCCAGAGTCTGCCCAACATGAGTCAGTAAGAGCAAGGCACCCACCAGACTGCTTGGAAGACAAAGGAGACTTCTGAATGGGGCTGGTAGCCGAGTTCTCTGCTCAAATCCTCTTACCCACGGGCTGACATTTGGGTGGGTGATACAGGCTGCTTTCCCTGCACAGGGGCTGCTGCTGAAGAGAGACTGACATTCCCTGTGGCTATGGAGGGCCTCAGAGAAACCCTTGGGAGCATCATGTCAAAGGCTGGAGCTCAATGGAAGTTAAGACTTTTCTTCCCTTATTCTCAGTGCCTGCAGAACCAGCACTAAACCCCACCATGCTCTTTAGATTTATGGGCTCTTCCCAAGAAAGAAAATAACAGAACATTAAGCTGGCACAGTACGTATGAAGTGATAGCAAGATTCCTTGCAGTACAATCTGTGTGACACAGAAAGAATTACCTCTGACATCCCATTCCTGTGAATCCTGCAGCATTACACTGTCAGACAGCGGAGCCCTACACAGGGGGTGTTGTGCTGCTGATGCCAGAGTGTGATTTCCATTAGTGTTAATAGAACTACTGACAGAAGCAGCAGCCAAGAAGCCAAAAAGCCTCCAATCTCGATGATCACCTTTGATAAGTACAGAACTGCACTAAGTCAGTCCCAGCAGCTGCATCACACAAACAATAGTGTCTGCATGACACATGAGAACACAGCTAGGACTCAAGTTCAAGAGGCTCCAAAGAATGGCTGGATCCCAGCTGGAATGGGGAGTTGGAGCAGTGCAAACAGCCAGTGAGGTGTCAGCAATGGCACCCGGGTCCAGCATCCATGTGGTGATCAATTACAGTCTTTGGGAGCAAGCCTGAAGGAACAAGGTGGCTACCATAGTGTTTCTTGTGGCTACTCCAGTAATAGTGATTGCCAACAACACCAAGACCCTTGGGATGCAGCACAGAGGCTGCATTTCTACCCCCAGGGAAAACATAAGACAGATCACAAGAAAAGTATAGATTCCCCATACCTAGCAGTACTCAATGCCAGGTTGGAAGGGGCTTGGAGCAACCTGGTTTAGTGGAGGGTGTCCACAAACTAAAGAACTAGATGCCCTTCCAACCTGAACCACTCTATGATTCTATTAATCAGAAGATAATATAACACGAAACATAAAATGATCCATAACAAAACTAGAGGTATGGAAGAACAGGGGCTTAGAATCAGAAGCTGTTGTTTAGGAGTCTTTCGTTTGCTGTATCTAGCTTCACTTGCACAGTTCTATAACAAGCAACCAGAAAGTATTATTGCTTCCTAGTTAAATGCACACAAACATCTTCTTCAAGCAGCCTGCAAAGTCCTACTCACTCAGTTTCCTGATTTCTACAGCTACCCCTGTGGCTTGTAGACCCCCTTGAAGCTCAGCATATCTGAAAGAGAGATTTTGATTGAAAAAGTTAATAACCCTTGCTCAAACACAGCACCACATCAAGAACCTGGAGCTCAGCTGTGCCTACCTCTGTTCCAGAGGGATACTTCAGTGTTATTTTTACCTTGTAAGTTCATGATACCAAAGGAAAGGCAGTTGTGCTTATTTTTATCAGGTTTTTTTTTTTTTTTAGCAGACGGCAATTATACAATCATTGCATCTTTCCAGAAAAAAATCCCACTTTAAATGTACTAATTTACACCCCCATCATGGTCCAGCAGTTCAGATAGAAGGAAAAGTCAACCATTACAAGTCACTGAGGCTTTTGCACAAGCCATTAGAGAAAATTCATCCCCAAGATATAAATGTGTATTTTTATTCTTTAGAGAAAAAGCCAGATACAAACCTTGGTGTTTTGTGAGCAGATAAAGTACATGTCAAGGTTATTTTCTTCACAACAGTTTAATAAGCAGGTGCTGACCTGTGGTGGCCATTTATCAAGCACGCCACATGAGGCAAGTTGCTGGCACATCCCTGGCCCTTGCAATTTGCAGCAAAGCCATCAGGTCCTCCCAGCAGACCCCCTGGCACTTTGAAGTGCCTCCCCACCACCTCTACCACTCATTTCTCATCAGCTCTCCGCAGACACCAACAGATCATTTTGCTCCCTTACTTACACCACAGAAATCCAGACTAGAGGAAAAGGCGGCATAACAACATAACATCACTTCAGCAAGCAACTTAACTGACTACACTGAATTCTGCCTGAACTGCTGGTAAGGGCAACAGACCTTTAATTAAACTAACTAGCCCTGAGCCAGAGGAATATTTATCCCTGCTGATTCCTTTGATAGGCAATAATGGCACTGAGATCGCCTTCACAACCCAAAGCACTTCTGCATGCTCCCCTACAGCTCACTCAAATCCCTTTGGTAACAGACACCTCTACAGCATCCTGTGCTTCCCAGAGAAGCCTTGTCCCATTCACACCCAGGTCAGCTTCAAGGTTTATTTCTGCTGCCGATAACCAATTATGGCCTCCTTGCATCGCTTGGTACAGAATGGAAGTAAAGGAAAATCCCATGAGCCTCTGCCCTAAGGAACTTGTAACTTGAATTAATTCATATAATCCATGAGAGCCAGGAGCATCCCATTCACAGGGCTGTGTCAAGGACACAAGTCTGCATCCCTTGGGCACAGACTGATGCTGAGCTCTGGGAGGGGAGCCCAAGCTCGTGCCGATGGGATTCAGACAAACTGGGTACAGGGAAGGGAGAGGGCTGTACCCTCCTGCTCTATCTGTGCTTACCCATATGAGCTCAAACACCTTAGAAAAGCCAGACTCTTAATGGGCAGAAACTGCTGCAGGGAAGAGGCACAGCTTTGTGCCGCCCAGCATGATGCTCATCATGTGGCACTGCCCAAGCCCACACAACACATTATCTTTTACCACACACTGAAGAGAGATGCATTTTGAAATGTTGGGTTTGGGTTTTTCTTTTTTTCCCTTCCTTTTTTGTTCTGGGAAGGATCTAAATAGAGTGCAAAGGGACCTCTGTGACACTCACACGTTTGACTCCTGTACTTCAGAGAGCTTTGATGTTACGTGACTACCACGCACACACTGTACCTGGAATTATGCCGCATATAAACTAATCAAACAACACTGACAACAGCAGGTAGTTAAATCATGCTGTGATAAGCAAGGAAAACAATTTTCTGTAGGATGGCAAAGTCCCCCTCGCACCTTGGTCACAGTGGCATCTACCACCAATTATCAAGTGGGCAAAATGCACCCATTATTGAGGGCAGTGATTTAAACTTAACATGTTTAAAGGGCATGGCTGGGGGTGCATTAAGTCTTTTGCACACTGCTGTTCAGCTGTTGGTGGAGAGGACTGCAGGCTGAGCATGAGCAAAGTGTATTTCGTTGCAAAAAAGAGCCAAAGCATCACACAGAGGTAGGTAGACAAAGGAAGCCGCAGAGGGAGCTCCCTCCTTCCCCTGGACCAGGAAGGGGCACTGACCACCCAAGGAACCCTGAGAGGGGGAACAGGAGCAGGACAAGTAACATGGGCCTGAGGAAGGCCTGTGGGAACTGACAAGAGTCCTCAAAGCAATGGCAAAATATGCTGCAAAGAAGGAAACAATTCACCCCCCGTGTCCATGACAAGAAGTTAAAAGTGTGTGTCACAGGGAGGGAACCAGGCTGGGTACTGGGTAAAAGGCCCCACCTCAGTATGAATGCAGATGCACAGGAGGTGGCTCAGCTGCCCCTGTCCCTGCATACCTGGCAGGACAAACACTACCAGAAACAACCTGAGCATACTCAATCCTGCTTCGAGGGAGGAAGACCATAGAGCCGACATCCTCCCAGCCCTGTTCATACAGGATTCCTACTCTCAACTCCAGGTACCCGCTGCACCTCGCACAAGGCACCCTGCAGCCCAAGGCTGCTCTGCGGCAGCCCCCGCGGGAGGCACAGGCTATATTTATTCTGGTACATTGCAGTGGGAAGCTGTAATCTGTGTAATCGCCTCAGAGAAGATTTCATTCAGTGGGGGGAAAGCAATTACTATTTCATTTGCAACCAGTTGCCTTTCCAGGGTCTTCATCTATCAGAGCTGGAGGGTCCTGTCAGCCCCTGTGTCTGCCTGGACTCTTTCTATGATATAGGTTTATAGCTCTGACAAACACATTTACAGATACTCAAGGTTTTCAGCCTCTGTTCAAAGCTGTTCTCCTCCTCCCAGCTGCTCTTGCTTTTATCTGACAGCATGCACCCTGCATGAAGAAAACAACTGGCTATAATCCTAGATTAAAGGGATTGTAACACAGAATTAAATACAAGCCATACCCTTGATAGGGCCTGCTGGCGTCATGCACCAAGCACAGACATCGGCTGTTTGGGAGGTGGGCAGATGGTGGTGGTGTTCCCGATACACTCTGCAGCTCCTGGTTTTCCTAGACAGGCATTTCCATCTCCCCACACAGGTGGGAGGAAAATAAAATCCATTAAAATGGAAAACCAAAACAAAACAACCCCAATCCTTAGTGTTTCCATATGATGCTGTATTAAACCCCATTGTGATTTCACTCCAAAAGCTAACAACTAAAATCCAAATTCCCAGCATGACTCTGCATGTCCCAGCCCTGTTGGAGTTGCTGCACCTCAGCTCTAGGAAGATCCATAGTCCCACAACAACCACACTAGGAACTGCAGGAATGTGATTTGAGCTTAGAACAGATGAGCAAAAAGTCCCAAGGAAAAGATATTCATAGACTATTGCAGCATGGATCGCAATAGCTGAGCAATGCAAAAGCCCACCAGGAAATCTTTATGACTTTATCTTACCTCAGGAAAGCCACAATATACTTATATGCACAGCTGCATATTAAAGAAAGGCACTTTAACCTTCTGCTCTTTCCAGCCTGGCAGCCAAAGCAGCTTGACTCGATAAAGAGACTTGAGAGCTGTGAAAACTATGTATTAAAAAGAATATTTCCAACTGCCTTTCTCTTGTAAGTTGTGCCAGCCAAAAAATCCAACCCTTAAATAAAGACGTGCCTGAAGGTAGCAATTTTACAATCAGCAACATAATGATTTATATCACTGCTGTCATCTTTGTTGGGGAAAAGGGAGCCAGGTATTGTGATCATTAGCTTTTTGATACAGATGATCTTTCCAAATGAGGAAAAACAGATGCATTTTAATAAGGAACTGAAGGAAACTGCCTCAAAATACTAACAGAAGAACCTGCAGCTCACGCCAAGATTTGCAAACACAGGAGATGAATACAAAACCAACAGTATCTTTAGTGGCACATCCTCAAGTACATGAGCAGGAGCCTCTCACCTCCAAAGCATGCAGCCCCACATCCTCCCAATACACATGTCCCAAAGCCTTAAGTTGGCCCCATCCCACTGAAGCCTGTGAGTGCTTTGCCATGGGTTTCCAGGTGCTGGTCCCAAACAGCGAGGTGCCATCACTCCCACTGAGGACAATGAGCACAGCATCTCACTGATGATGGGCACAAAGTAGCAGCGTTGGGTGCTACTGAGCAACAACAGCTCCAGGCTCTCATCCTAAAACAAACTGAAAGCAGAGACATTCCTGCCTCTCCTCACCAGAAAAGTCCCAGATGCAAAGCCTGGCCTTGCTGGTGCCTGATCTCTAAGCTCTTGCTGATGCCCTGGTAGACACACCTGAAGTTGCAGGTGTACAAGATTGGAGAGTGCTGCTGTCAAAGGATTAAAGATCAACTGAACTTGACCTTTAATGCTAACATTTAAGCAATGACCTGGCTTCTCATGCTTCCATTCCCTAATGTAACCATAATAAGATTTGTGGCTGAGATCAAAACACTGTTCTCAGAGACCAATCTGCATGCAGCCTTCAACAATCCTGGGTGATAGCACAGCAAGGACACCCAAGCCCCTGACAGAGCAGCTGGGATGAAGTTTAAAGTCACAAAACAGAACTTTCTGCAGGTGAAAGCAGCCTTACATCAAACTTTGCTGAATGCTGCACAGAAAAACAGCAGAAAAGTCACCAAAAACACTGAGCTGGAATGGGAAGTCCTTGCATGAGAACTCCAAGTCTAACATCAAATCTCTGGTTGCAAAAACACCCAACCATCAACAAAGGTGAAGAAGATAGAGGCCAAGTCTAAAAAGGTAATTTCTGTTCCCCCCATATTTTAATGGAATAAAAGAAAGGTTCTTCCTATACTGGAGTGAGCTTTGTTTACAAATCCCACATGATATGCTCCAGAGATAAAACTGGATGACCTCCCAGTTCATGACTTGCATTGACAGCCACCACGTCTTGTCCTGCATTCAACAGTTTCAGACTTCCAACAGAGAATCGGCAGCCTGACTAGGATGCACAGAGGATGTCCAGCACTATGGCATATGCTGGGAGTAGCTGGCAGTCATTTGGCACTGCTCAACTTGTGGATCAGATTCCCACCTCCCAGTCCCCAGTCTCAAGAGTATTTTTAGCCCTGTGGGTCTACAAGACATCCACAGCTGCTTGCCCTCCCATGCTTGCCATTGAGAAGCATTGATATCAACAGAAGTTCAACTATTTTTTGAAAGCAAGTCTAATTAAGTATGGTTATGCTCCATGAATCCCTGGGAAGACAGAGGAATGCCATCAACCCCTGCATCAATCCCTCCTCCTACACAGCCCATCTCATTTTGCCCAGTGTAACCAGCCAAGAGCAGATGAAGCCCTGATCCAAGTGCCAAGACATGCATCTGCAGCTCTGTGGAGCAACTCAGAGGCACATGCCACACCAGAGGTGCTATGCAGTGAAGGGCTAAGACACCTCTCATCCTCCCTACCCCACTGGGAGCATAACTCTGCCAACCACCCTTCTGCCAACAAACCCTCCCTGTCTCTTAAAATCACAGCAGCACCTCACACACACATGGATCTCAGTTTCTGGAGGCTTCTGCAGGAAATTGTGGGTACACAAACCAGTGGGGATCAGGTCTGGAGCATCCCAGTGGCAGGGCCTTTATCACTGAGTCCTTCCCTGCTTTCTGTTTCATCTCTGCACAACAGCTAGCCCAGATCTCAGGTGCTCACCTGAGAGTTCATCCTGCTCTGTGCAATACTGCTAACGACAACAGCTAACAGCAAAACCTCCAGCAAGGCAAAGAGAAGCAGAGCACAGCCTCAAAACATTAGTCACTGCAAACACACCGGGTAACCTGGGGCATATTTGAATTTACTTTGCTTTAATTATGAATGAGTGCGGGTTTATCTGGTGGTTACTCCAGAGCAATAAACACACATCCAAAATTATAAATCCCCCTGCAAAGAACTGTCACCAGTGGTTTCTTCTTGACCAAAAGCCAGTGAAAGCAGAGATAAAACTGAGCACCAATGGCTGTCATGGAAAATGACATTTTCCATGCACAATAAGTTTCCCTCATGTAACACCCTCCCATACTACTGAGTACACTCTTGGGAGATGCCCACCTACAGACACTTCTTATTTACTTACTCTTCTGTACAACCTATGTATTAAACCAAAGGTTGAAAAGCAAGAAGGAACCCCACCCAGGAAAGGAATGGAGTTAAGGAATAAGTGACAGTCATCGCTTTGATCTTGGTTGTGATTGATTAGTTATAAATACACATCACCAGCAAGGTACTAGGGAAAGAGCTCTATCAGAGGGACACAAGAAAGGACCCCAAAAGCAGAGTGCTCACGGCTCTCCAAAAGATAACCTTAAGTGCCCATTGCAAATGAGAGATCGTATTTTCCTACTCATGCTGGACAGAAGGGCAAATGATATCATTAAAGCCCATATTGCATCTCAAAGTCCTTGGAGGGAAGGGAGAGTGGTACTTCATATTTCTATAAAACAATTAGTATTGACAGAACGGACTATAATACTGCACTCAACCCAGAAAAGTAATTAACTATCACAGTAGCTTGCTTACTGGATGCAGATAGGAAGCAAGGAGGTGGCAATTAGAGAGCAGAAAGGCAAGCCAGACACATGGATTTCTATAACAAGGTATTGACCCATGAGGCCTCTGTGCAGGTACCTGACGAGACATTGTGTACCCCATGTTGAAGAGCAGAACATTCCAAGCACAGCCACTGGCATCTCTTTCCATGATGAGAAAAGAGCTAGAGCCCAGCACTGATTCAGAAGCACCTTCCCTGCACAGGTTGTTCTCAGCTTCTCTTTCCCTTGCCTTGGTTTCTTAAATAAGAGCATGGCTATAAGCCAAGCAGAGAGCTCTGGCCACTGATAGCATCAGTGATGGAAAAGTACACTGATACAGGATGGTGCCTGGGAAGGTATCTGCAAGATACCAGGTACCATCAAATACTTTTCCACTGAAGCTCAAGGCAACTGGTTTCAGCATCCTTCTGATATGCAAATCTCTGAATAATCCTGGAGACTGGGAGCTCCCTGCACACAGTTTCAGCCTCATGATGCTTGGTTTTAAATATCCTTGGAGAGAAAAGATTTGCATGTCAGTTTGGGGTCCAGAAAAAAGGACATTAAGCACTTTCAGTATTTTTTTAACCCAAAACAGTGAGGTATGATGGGTCTGTAACTAAAAAGCTTAGGGAAACCCACCTAATAAATAGGCTTTTCAGTATCAAATTAGTAATAGACCTCTAAGCCTGCTCCTATAAGGAGACAGGAATAAGATTACTGGTGCTCTCTATTAAATGAAGGAATCACTAGGGAGGAACACATCCCTCCATGCCAGCATCACTGTACCAAGAACATCAGGTACAAGGCCCACACTCCAACACCTGGGCCAGGGATTTGGATGGGTTCCCACACAATACCCACCATACCTTTGGGTAGCAGTATCCCATTCTTGGGATGCACTGATCCCTTGCTCTACCTTATTTCCAAACTGGACCCCTTCTTTTCTCTTTCTAGGCAGGTGAGCACATCAAATGGAGTTCCTCCTTCAAGCACCTTCCTCCCACCTCTCCTCAGCTCCCCTCTTCCTTTTCTTCCCACTTTTGCCATGGGAAGTTTCCAGAACTAACAGGGGATGCCCTTCCACAAGGCAGCTGCAAACACATGGAAAAACAGTCCAGATGAAGCCAATGTGTTTATATCCATGTGTGTACTTCTGGCAAACAGCTCAGAATTTTGGCTGGAAAACACATCGAAGTACGAAAAACAAAACTCCTTCCTGCTGCGAAGTTTCAGAACAATGCAGTGGGCTTTTTCCTACCAGGATAAAGCCACGGTTATGTGTACAGTGAGGAATGAATGTACAACAGCTCCCTGGGCAACTCCAGAGGCAGAAAACTATGCTGCAGCAATGAAAGTGACTACTTCATCCCTGAAATGAGTGGAGGAACTCACCCAGCAAGGCTTTCACAGGACACCATGCTCTCTCAGATGCAGATATCAAGGCATTGTAATGACACAGGGCAGCAAAGGACCCAAAAGACATCAAGGATCACTGGGCTAGAGTGAATACCAGAATGACTAAGTCATTCTCTCTGGACAGCCCAAATTCTTACAACATGGTTAATGGTTATTGAGAAATGGATCTGAATTTGGAGGCAATGCTACTTTCTGGATATTGACTCTGAACAAGGTGGGTGAGGAAAACAAGACTGATGCAGGGCCTGCTGCAAGCAGTTTAGAACACGAGACCTGCTGGGAGATGGCAGTTTAGCAAAAAGGCTTTCCAGGAACCAAAGCTACAGAGATCTTGGAGTCAAAGCCACAGTTCCCACCAGCTGATGCCAAACCCTGCTCAGCATCCAAGAGCAGCAGTATCTCCCCTTGCCACCTTCTCCCATCAGCAAACCCTAGAGGGCAGCTGGAAGAACATCAGAGATACAAATACAACAGGGTATTAAGGTTTTGGACAGAGGGGTTTTAAGGCAGGAGTTCTGATGAACCTTTCATCATGCTACCTGTGCACACAGGACACAACACTCACACCAGTTTGCTACTGCCATACGCAGCATTTGGAGCAGCAGCACCCACTCCCAGGCCTTCTGGTGGCCAGGACCATCACCCTGCACACCAGGAGGACACCAGGGAGGGAATAATCCAGCTTCTAAATAATACCAGTTAGTCAAATAATCTCATCAGCCCTGGGGAATCCTGGCTGGCTTTTGAAGTTGCAGCAGCTGAGGACAGACAGACACAGAGCTGCTGCCACACGGATGACAGAGCCATTTAAAAGCAAAGCACTTACTTTTCACTTCTTCTCTTCCCAAAATGCCATTGTCAAGCCCAATACACTAGGATGGGAAAGCCTTGTTTTCACTGGAATGTTCCACCAGCAATCACCCGTGTGCTCCTGCTCTGTACAGCGTTACCTCACCTTTACCTCACCTCAATGTTCCAGCTCATATGCAAAAGCAGCACCTGTTTTCACGATTAACCGCAGCAGCAGGTAACAGCCAACATAAATGGCTGATTTCATCTTGAGACCTACTCCTCTGTGGATAGAGCTTGATACCGCTCCACTAATATCAGTGCGCAATGCGATGGGCAAAAGAAATCACTGACAAGTAAAAATTCACAGCAGCAAACCAAAACACCCTGGTCCTGCTGCAGCAGTTGACAGATCATATTTAGGTACCAAAACAGCTCTAAAGGAGAGGGTCATGGAACCCAGCAGGATATAGAATTGAATTTGGCAGCTCTAATTCTGATGCCAGAAAGGCAGCGGGGCAGGACCGCAGTTGGGAGAGGCAGCTCTGCAGCACTCAAGTCCATCCCACTCAACTACCACAAAGAGCAAGCAGCTCTCCCCACTCTCTGCTGATGCAGATAGTATTAGGAAGAGCAGAAATCAGGAATCCTCACTGTGCCACAACTCTGAAATACTTTCCCCGTGTAGGCAAGAAACTGCTCCCATCACTAGAAGTCTAATTTCAGCGTGCGTGTGCGTGAATGCACAAGGTAAGAACTAAAAATAGAGGCACCCTATTTCCATGCTTCGAGTCAGCAGGTACAGAAACAGCATAAATGGTGATTCAGCAGCAGCCCGCATGATGCAAAAGGTTGTTCCTTTCCCTTTGCCTCCCTGCCTGTAGCCCTTCCCACCTCAGTTTGGTCCTCGACTCCAAGAAGTTCTCAAGAGCGATGCCAAAGTCTGCCCTGCAAAAACACCCCAAACCCATAGGGTCAGGGGGAACCTGCCAAAATGGAGGGCTCACTGGCTGCTCAGCTCCTTCAGGAAGGGGGTGATGTGGGGTGCCCTTTAGGCAAGGTCCAGATCCCAAGAACACAGACATTTATAGAGCTTCTCTGCCTGCAGCAGTTTTTCTAGTGCAGAGATTACACACAACCATAATTGAGTGCGTTGCTATGAAAATAGCTGCATAATTCACATTTCTGTTATTTACATTGAGCTTCTGAGCCTTGTATCTACAAATCTTAGACTTCCAAGCTGCCTACAAAAAGATGCATGATGTTCAACTGTAGTGTATGGTTGCCGTCTCTGATGCAAAGCAGTGCTGTGACTCCTTAAACACCCTTGATAAATTGCACAAGACGACAGCAAGGACATTTCTCAAGTCCTGTGAGATTTGCTACATAAACAGCTACAACCTTGTACACATGGTTTCAACAGGGTCAAGCTGTTTTTTACTGGTTCTCACCCCCAATTTTTTCATTACTGTTTTGCTGAGAAGCCAGAAGGAGAAACAGAAAAATGGAGAATAAAGAGTAGAAACATCATCTTCCATTTACATTTTGTAAAACTAATTTATCTCTTCAAGCAGAGGGTAGGAAAATATTTCATAGTCCTCTACCATTCAAGCTCTCTTGTTCACTATCTCAAGTCAGCAAAGGGAAGAAAAGCCTTCCAAGCACCTACCTGCTCCATCTCAAGCACTTACTTGCTTTTACTGCTTTTTTGAGCTATCCCCACACCATTTCAAAGCCAGGTTGGAAGGGGCTTGGAGCAACCTGGTCTACTGAAGGTGTCCCTGCCCATGGTAGAGGGTTGGAACTGGATGAGCTATAAGGTCCCTTCCAACACAAACCACTCCACGAGTCTATGATTCCTAGCCAACATAACTGACCAAGAACAATTAAAGCACAGTAGGATTTCAACTCAATCTCAGAAGGGATTAAAGTCCTTTCTACTCTCACCTTGACCTACTCTAAATGGATGATTTGCATTTTGATGTCTAATTGAAATGAGGGTTGCTGCCTGACAGGCCTTAATCTTCTCTAAACCCATGGTTGTGCATCCCTCCCCAAAGCAAATATTTATCACAAGTTTCACCTTGAATATAGGTCACAGCATTGCAAAGCAAGTAATCAGAGCTGCGAAAAAGAAGATTCTGTCTAGGTAAAAAAAAAAAACAAACCTAAATTCAAAAGGCACATCTGTTCTCCTGAGCCCCAGCAAGGAAAGACTATTATCATTAACATGAGGGTTATACAGCAAATGAAACAATTGATTAAAGAAGAAAATAAATCACTCACAGCGCCATCTTTCATCATTAAATTTTAATGGAAAAAACACTGTGATTTGCTTAGTCTGACTATATATGCAATGTAAATAGACCATCTGACATCATCGAGGCAGAACAGCACAAGATAAATGGAGACGATTTGCCACACTACTGGAGCAGCTGTTAACTCCCTCCCTACCTGCAGCAATCAAACAAAAGGGCACAGAAATGGCAACCCATCTGCTTCTCAGTGGCCACTGAATCTTATACATTTGGCTGATAGGAAAGAATCAGAAGGTTTATTCTTCTCCTGCTCATATGGGCTTAAACAGGGGCAGCTGAGCTATTACACTACTTTAAATACCAATCTCTTGTTAGGCCCATTTGGGTTGTCCCTGTAAGCCATAGCCATCAGCACGGGACCAACATCTGGAGGCTGTGGTTTGCACCAAGAGCGCCCTAAGCAAGGACAATCCGAGTACATGCACATGCACCCAGAGAGCACCCGTCTGGAGCTGAGCCTCGCTTCGCAGACTCCCAGCAATGCAAAATCAGGCTCAGTGCTCCAGGCTGCCTTCCTTTCATAGAGCAGTTGGGTTTTGAGAGCATTAAAAGGAAGAGAAAAGTGGAGCAGTAAGGGTGAAGATTTTCCCATCCTGCTTCTGCATTACAGCGCAATTCTCCCTGCTGTACCCTGTTGAAGGACAGCAGCACCTGTGACAAGCTTAGGAGATGACAGAGGAGTGAGCTGCAGGCACTGTGCATGGGAACACCAGGCAGCTTGCTGTACACCTTCCAAACACAGAGAGAGGAAAGGGTGTCAGGCTATTGTGCATAGAGCTGTTAAAATCTATATGAAGCCCCACATGTGTAAATTAAACATCGTCTCCTGTCATCAAGTGCATACAACTTGCAAGCATGAATTATGCAAAACTATTAACTGTCTTATTATAAGAGGAGGCAGCTGTAGAAGCTGCTCGGAGGACACATAGGAAGCTGAAGGGGCGGCTCGTGGATGCTCAGTGTCTGTGTGTGTCTGAGCTACAGCAGATCCATTCTCACCAGGTCCCATCCTAGTGCTCCCAGGGACCTGAGAATCCTGCTCTGAGCAATTAACTGAGCATCTCATAACTCTCACTGACTTGCAGTGCTCTACAGAGCAAGGAGAAATATTTTCATCACCTTTTTATTGATAGCAGCTTGAGAAGGATCTGGAGAACTGTGCTGTGGGCAAGCAGGGAGCTGAGCCCACAGCCAGTGCCCAGCCACTAAGCTCTGCCTCTGCTTTCACCCGGGAGCACACAGAATCTGAAGCGGCAAACCCTCTGAGACCAGCATGCCCTAGTCCCTGTTTCTGCTCAGTAATCATCTCTTTGACTAATGAACCCCACCCTTGGCTGGAGCCCGTGGGTGAGGATGCTGAGCCCTCAGCCTGCAGAGTGCCACAGGTTATTTAACTCAGCCTGGTCACCAAGTCCTCACTGAGCTGACACCATGCTTAGCAGATGCGTTAAGGTTGCTGGGAGCAAGCTCTGGCCATAAATTACTCATAGGACAAGAAAGTTTTAGATATGATTTTACATAAAATATTAATCTCTCCAGTCAATAGGAATGCTGCTAGGATAGAGTGGGGCTGTACACAGTGAGGGAGCATTTTGGAACATAACAAGTGCTGAAAAGGGGAGGCACAGATCAGTATTAAGACTAGTTTCATTTATTGTATATATCACGGACTTGGAAGAACAAACATCAAGCACTGTGATTACATTTACTGATGATTCAGAGTTGTGTGGGCTCCTCAGTACACAAGAGGAGGGCAATAAAGTTCTGGACAACTGTGAGCAAGCAAGCACCTCAGGGGATAAATGAATTAATTTGAGCTATGGAAATGCCACACAACAAGGCTAAAACATAAAGCAAATAACATCAAAGAGGACTTTGCACTCAAAGACTAAGAGACAAAGCCAGGCATCTGTTGGCTCCCAGTTACCCACCCAGGGTGCCAGGCACTGCACAAGCACAAAGCCCATGTTGTCGTGGCTATCAGAGAGAACGGCCATCTGGCCAAAAGAGGTACAGGATACACAGAGAGCATTAAAAAAGTAGTCCCAGTGATACCAGCTGTATGTGTCCCCAGCCCAACACAATGGCTTTAGAGAGGGGCTGTGCCACGAGGGGCCTACAAGAAATCTGAAGAGGGATTTTTACAAAGGCACGTAGGGACAGAGCAAGGGGGAATGGCTTTAAACTGACAGAGAGAAAGATTTACATTAGACATTAGTAAAAAATCCTTCCCTGTGAGGGTGCTGAGGCACTGGCACAGGGTGCCCAGAGAAGCTGTGGCTGCCCCATCCCTGGCAGTGTTCAAGGCCAGGTTGGACACAGGGGCTTGGAGCAATCTGCTCTAGTGGAAGGTGTCCCTGCCCGTGGCAGGGAGTTGGGAAAGGATGGTCTTTAACATCACTTCCAACCCAAACCAGTCTGTTATTCTATGTGGGGACCACTGGCAACACAGCAGCTCCTGGGCCACCCTGGCAAAACAAACCCATGCAGGAACCTTAGGCTACAGCCCCTGCTCCCCACTTTGCTTATCAGCTCCCAGTTGCTATCACCACCCCCTCTCTACACTCTTGACCATTCCTCCCCATTCCCAGATCATGTACCTCCCCCTAATTGCATAAGCAGCCTTGCCACACTAACCAACCCTGCCTGATGCAAAGTGCCTTGTCTGAGCCACCCTGCCCAGCAAAGGAATCACTGGCAGGGCATCATTGCAGGGAAAGAGCTCCTTCCAGGAGATGGGCCCTGGGAGCATGTCTCAACAAGACTGGGGAATACAAAGCATCTGCAGCAGCAACATGAGAAAGGACATGCGAGAAGAAGTAAGAAGCAGCAGAGCTGCCCAAGGCCCCGAAGGCAAGATGATGCTAAATTTGATGAGGTTGAGGAAGGGAGCCAAAGGAGGAATAAATAGAGCTAATGAGAAAACAAGGCATGAGCATTCAAAAACCTTTAACACACTGCTAAACAGCAATAAAAAGGCAATTAGAGTTCCGAGATGCATAGAGGGTAATTGCACACACTATAAATAGGTGGTGGGAAGACTGTCCTGCTCAGCAGGATCTGATTCACTTTTGGGGTGACTTCTGCACAAACAGGAATATTCTGGTGAAAGACAGAAGCTGAGAGAAGAGAGTTTACAAGGAGATTTTTCTATCACACACATCTTTCTGCATGAAATACATACCAAGAAGAAGCTTTGTAATAGAGGCTTCAGAGGTCTGAGCTTGAGTAACTCCAGATAAAAGTTCAGCAGCAGGGATGCAAAATAGCCTTAGAAAGAAGCATCTATCTCACCCCAACCCACCAACGAGCAGAATTGTACCAAGCAGATCTCTGGCCAACATAAATCACCACCGCATGATCAACTCGAGTTTACTGATGACATCAGATCTTTCTTAAGACAGCTATAGGGTAGAAAAGTACTACTCCTCATCATCCCTGCATGGCCATGTCAGCAGGGATGGTGGGGAAATGCAGCTGCATCTGG
The DNA here is from genome assembly GCA_002631895.1 of Agapornis roseicollis. Taxonomy (NCBI): domain Eukaryota; kingdom Metazoa; phylum Chordata; class Aves; order Psittaciformes; family Psittacidae; genus Agapornis; species Agapornis roseicollis. The sequence goes on from NDXB01002588.1 coordinate 352,955, forward strand.
GAGCTGTAAGCAGTCCTTCTTCCTTGCTGGGGCTCCTTCACATATACCCTTCTGCGTTGGGATAATCTGTAGACTGAAGCACTAAAGGCCCAAGGAAAGAGAAGAAGCAAAGCTGTCACTTTCCAGTTCAAAATCCCTTCATCCAGGCCTGATGGCCTTCCCAGCTCCCCATTCCTTCCCACAGCAGAGCATCGGCATCAACTCACACCTGGGAGCAGCTCTGCCCCCATCCATGTCTGAGCACACACAAAGTCTCTGAAGTCCTAACTCCAGCTAGCTCTTGGCTATGCACCAAAACACAACCCCGCGCAGCTCAGGCAGCTGCACATCCCCAGATAACAGCAGCAGATGGCTCCTGCCTAAAGGTCTGGCTGGCAGAGGGTGGTCTGTGGTGCCGGCAATGGGAGGCGCAGCACTGGTTTACTGCAGCACACACCGCTAGCGGGTCACACAGCCTTGCCTATGGCTGAGGAAGTGCTGGCTTTGTCCTTCCTTCATCCTTGCATTGTCACCATGCAGGTAGCGGAGCAGCTGTCTCCTGCTGTGTCACCCCATTAGCTTCCTTCTGAGGCAGCAATGAGTCTGTCATCTCTGGTTATGAGAAGGGTAGAAGCAGTCTGTTGGGAGGGAGGGGAAATCTAGGGGCGTAGGGAATGAAAACAAACTTGGCATGTACGATATGCAAAGCATTTGTGCCCTCTTGATGAATCAGGAAAGAGGATTTGGCATCTTTGGGAAAACGTGTCTTTTGCTTCACATTCTGCTTGTGGGATGCCCACATCAACATCCAGCTGCCTAAACCCTCTGCTGTTGAGGTGCGAGAGAGGCTGACCCTCCCCACAGCACGCCAGGCAAAGTGAAACTCCCTTCTTGCAAAAGCTAGGCTGTGTCAGCATCAACAGCAGTGCCAACGGAACAGAAAACACAAGGTTTTTACCCCAATTCTGCCTCCTTGTTGAAATAACATCGTATCTTACTCCAGTGAGCACAGTGCTCTATTTAGGAGCATTGCTTCATGTCCTCTCTTACAGCCAGATATCAGCCCAAGTCCCTTTATCTCACCAGGGTGCCACCAGCAGGGAGCTTGTTCCTAGACAGAGCCCGTACTTCAGCTGTGACTCCTCAGGCTCCAAAACAACCCTCATGCACACCCACCTGCATCCCTCCTGAAGGATGCAAATTGCTTCCCTTCTCCGAGTAGCTCCAAGGAAAGCAAGGGGCTGCTCCCTGTGATACAGAAGGGAGGAAGTGGTGCAGAATTTTACCATCTTGAGCATCCAAATACATGGTTATGACCAACACACAGCTTTCTGCATCTCAGGGCTATGCCAACGGAGCATCATCTAGACTGGTAACATGATAAATTCCCTAGGAAAGGGAGAATCACTTCCTGCAGGAGCTGGTTTGCTCCATACACCACACTGATTGCAAACATGCATTGCAACTAATAGACATCAATGGTTACTACAAACTTACAGGATCTGCGAAGTCCCAATGCCATCTTTTCTAGCTCAGCAGGTGCTTGGGATCAAATTCAGATGCTAAAGCAGACTGCTGATGCTCTTCACAAGAAAATGTGTAAGACTGTTTCAATAAGACATTTATTAACAAATAACTTCTATCAGTAGTTCCTCATAGCTTGAGCCAGGAAAACAGCCTTTTCTCCCTATTAATTTCCTCCCCTGAACCAGACAGGCAATTGGAAGCCAAAACACCTACTCTGAGCCTCAGTCCAAGGAAGCGAGATGAGCCTGAGCAGGCCAGAGTGATGTACCTATGCTGGATGCAGGGCTTCTTTCTTCTGCATAAGGCCACTGCTGGATCATTAATGTGTAGCCTGTTTGCCAGCATATTTGTACAAATGCATTGCGGCATCAGCCCAAAGTCCTACCAAAGTCAGTGGGGTTCCTTCAAGATCTGCACAGAGCATCTCCAGTCCCCTAAGACAACACCACAGCACCATCATTAGAAATGGCGCACCCTGTGGGCTAGAAAAAACATGATAATCTACATTTCATTAAGTTTTTTTATCAAACACTAACATTTGGGTATGGGCAGATGCTCAGCTCTTGAGTGGCTGTGATCATACAACTGCTCTGAAGCACATGGGTCAAATAACCAAGCTGTATGGTTCGGGAAGTTTTCCAACCCCTCCATAGTGGAGGTGGCCTGTACGAATGTCCTCCTCACAGCATCATTATATAACTCATGCTAATAAAAGTCCAAGCTCCCAACCTTACAGACAGGTTTGAACTATGACAACACAGACACAGCATTGCTTACCCCAAGCTGAATAAATATTTGCATGACATTTTGACTCAGGTGCTTAAATTCTAGAAAATGCCTGACTTTATCAGCCTGAATCACAGACAAACAAGATCAAAGATTATCACTAAAAGTACCTTTTCAAACAATGATTTCACACATTCAGGTCTAACAGTCAGTGACTGCGCTTATGTCCAATTCTAAAAATTACACCCAATCCAGAAGAAAACCTACTCAAAGCACACCAAGTAACCACAAATAACTTCTTCCAAAGCAACCACCAGGTTAGGATGCTCCATGTAATTTTTTGCAGCACCCACAAGGTCACGACACTGGGAACTACCCAAGAACCTTCCATCTTTTGCATCTCCCACCCTCATGAAGACCCTGCTGCTGGACCTCAAAGCATGCCCTACGAGAAGGGTGGGCCTATTCTGACCTGCTGGAACCCAGTGCTACCACCTGTGCTGAGGAGCGACCAAGGTGAGGAGATGAACTCTGCTTATCCTCCATGCCTGCACCATGCTTACCGAGAGCTGGTGACCAAAGGTCACCTTCCCTTGCACCTCACCCTGCTCTATTTCCAGGAAGAGAAGACCTTTGAGGGGCCACCCATGAAATCCCACCCCTGAGAAGCCATCCATCCTCCTGGGTGACAGAGAGGACCTGCTCCCCATCAGGGAAGGTCTTTGCTGTTTAAGGGAACTTCAGTGTTTCAATTAGTCTTAGTTTTTAAAGACACACTAAAATATATGTGGTTCGTAGAGATCACTTTGTGGGTGAACCCCTGGCACTGCTGAAGCCACTATAGCTGCATTCACATCAACACAAACCAACAGCTTTATTGATGATACTATATTGATTTGTCTTAACATATTAATCAGGTTTACATCATTAAAAAGAAACAAGGTGTTTACCTTGTACCCCTTTGGACTACAGCATTGGCAGGAGCTGTAAGGGGTTTGTACACACGCACTGCTAGTTGCAGTGTTGTGATTGCTGAGTTCCTACTGCTAAACCACACTAAAAACAAATTACTGCTTCTCCAGCTAACAAAAAATTACACAGGGAAATGACTCGCTGGCCCCTTCCCGCTTAAGTGAACGGAGAACAAGTGACTCATCCCTCAGCAGAAGGAATTACAAGTTGTGCAAAAGAGAAAGTGCTTCGGGGAAAGCGTCTAGACTATGTAAAGCCAGGCCATAAATAATACTTTTTGGAAAGGACAGGGCTTGGAACTGCACAATCTGATAAGTCTTCTCCACTCTTAGTTCACAGGAGCCCAAGAGGTGCCACAGTAACTGAATTGTCAGGCTATGGATCAGGAACTGCAAAGTTTTACAATGGCCATAGACTAAGCTCACAGCCTAATTAATTACCTGCATCCCAATGCAATAAACTACAAGCATATAAGTAGCCAAAGAATGACAGGTATTTAATATCTCCCAGAATTAAATTAAGATAAGGCACTGGCAAAATATATGATATGTTTTTTAACGGAAAATAACCATTTTCTGCAGATTCCAGACAATTAGAGCACAATGACCACATTCTGCACTCCACAGTACCAAGGAACACCACATCTCAGATGTACAAGACCTCCTTCCCCATGGCAGTGCTCTCCATGCAGCAGTGAAACACAGGCAAGCTCATCTTCACTTAAGGGTTAGCACAGAGCTGACCCAGGGACAGCTCTAGCCAAGAGCCCAGCCGCACACACCGCATTCATTTGGTGGTGGCAGTGGCCTATGTCCAAGCTGAGCAGCCCCTAATTAATCTTCCAGGTTTTTATGGGTATAGTGCTAATAATTATCTTGCAAGCTTTGCTGTAACTACAAAGCTGTGCATGGGGTCCAGCTCATGCCTGAGACCTACCTGGACCTTGCATCTCCCTGCATTAGAGAACAACTGAGGAACAGTGAGAAAACAAGCAAAACATCATCTTTACCTGTCTGCTGCAGCACTGAGAAAAAACATACTCTGGACAGCTTCTCGGGGCCAGCAGAGCAGAATCTGACCATCACACCACCAGCAGAAAGCTGCTACAGCAAGTCCCAACACCACCTGAGTCCTGGTCTGTCCCAGAACAAGGTTTTGGTGGTTTTGAGAAGTTGTGTAAATAAGGAGAGTAACAACCAAGCCCATGATAGGGAAGAAGTGACTATTTGCAGGTCTGCATTAGCTTTACTAATTTCCTAACTCATGGCACCTGCGTGCATGCCAAAACAGCAGAAATGTGGTACTTTAAGATGCCTCGTAACCAATTTAACTGAGTTTCTGATCCCTCACACTTGTTCTGCATTAAGCACCGTGCTTAAATCAATCACCATTCAGCAAAGCACATGCTTAAGCTCCTTGCTGAATTTGCCTGAGAATTTGGCTAATGCACCTGACGTCATCCCACAGGCTTACACAAGCACCCAAATCACAAGCCACTTCTCCCAGGAGTAGCTCCAGTAATCTGCAACTAAGCTGGAACTTTACTTCATCCTACATTTATCCTGCTTGGAACTGATTTACTCTCCTACATGCTGCCTGCCTGCTCCCTCATTCTGCAGGGATGAAAACAGGTGATGCACAACTGCAGTGATGCCTGACCTACTGGGCTCTCCACCTTTCATCTCCTATTGAATTCTTCCAGCTGCCCCTTTCCCAACAAGTGTTTTCAACAGCTGGTGATAACATGGAGAAGATCTCTAAGTTTATGGTATACTGAGTGAGCAAACACAGATTCCTGGGTTCACCGTGCCTTTTGGCTGCTGTGCTTTGGAGGTATTTAGCCAGGTGTATAATCCACATCCAAGGGCACTTGTTCTGCATCACTACAGAGACATACACATCACCCAACTCCCCCAGGCTGCCAGCTGAACCCTCCTCCCAAAGGCTTCAGACAGCTGGGATCAAGCAGGGAGAGGCACAGACTTGTCTCAACTCTACTTCCAACAAGTCAGCATGAGCAAGGGAAAAGACTAAATACATCCTGGGCAAGCAATTACCAAGCTAAGTGCCATCTGTGGTATTAAAACACATTGTTCTGAGATGCAAGAGAGTTGGCAAAGCTGCTTTCCTCCTGAGCTGCATCTCAAGGCTGGAGCCTTCAGTGTCCAGCAAGGTATAAGCTCTGACGGGAGCTCTTCCTCTGGGGCCACTCACTGAGTAGGTCTCTTGCTCAGATTCCCCAGTGTCTAGTAAGGGCTGTCTACAAAAAGCCTCCTTCCTTCCACCTGGAGTAGGAGATAAATACGGATGTCCCTATTTTCACCAAGCTTTTAAGGGACGAATATCTTGCAGACAGTTATCCGCCTGTCAAATGTGCCTGGAATTCAGTGGTGGCTTAAAAAAGAAACCTAAGTGGGAAGTAAGACAGCACAGGCAGGTATGTAATAAGCTCACCTTTTTTTCCCCTTAGGAAACAATACTAGTAAGATGTAAATAAAACCTTACAGCTAGACACCACAGATGTGTAGTTACCCAAGTGAAGCCCTACTACATAACATCAAGATAAACCTGAAGCAGAAGCGTAGGCTTGAACACACTGATCTAAGAAACAATTTTTACTCTGTTGCGGACATTTCCAGGATGTCAGGATCAGAAAAACATTCACTCTGAGTGGCATTTGCTTGAATTCAGCCTGAGTTCTGAAACAGAGTTTGTTACTAGAGTAAACATGCGATGTTGTCATGCCATGTACAGTACATACCCATCCATTCACACACTTCCACTGCTCCCTTCTATCTTGTATGCATTACAGTTTATCAAACCACACCTAATTATCTTTCTGTTGCAACAGTACCTTAAGAACACCCTTCCCTTTATTCCAAGGTGGTTTGCAAATGCTGTAAAAGACCAGGCTGCATTTTCCAGCTCCCCAGCACAACACACAGGCATGCTGCTACACAACCGGTACCTGCAGTGCCTGTGCATTACACCACTGTAACTCCCTGGGGCTCAGGGTACCAGCCAGCTCTGATACAGCGGTGCTGCAGGATCAAGGAGGGAGGATTACACACCTCAAGGGGAGGTACCACAGGGATCTTCAGCCCAGGCAAGTTGCGACTGCAACAAAATCAATTGCTTGCTTTACTCAGAAGATGAAACCTTTCCCTTGCAAGTGGCAGGCTGTGAGAGTGCAGAGGCAAATGGCACATGGAGAAGGAAGGAGTTTATTCCTCCTCTACTAATGAGGAAACTGAGGCAACAACTCCCATCAGAGCAGGACCAAACCTGCTTTGTTTCTCCCATTTTAACCTGAGAAGCAAAATGCATTTGCTCTACCCTGGTGAGTCTTGAAGCATCTGGTATTTCCATCATGACCAAAGGCCCACCAATACACAAAGTACCCACAGAGACCATTCAACCTGGTAAAGCCACCATCGAATCATAGAATGGGTTGGAAAGGACCTGAAGATCACCCAGTTCCAGCCCTCCTGCCATGGGCAGGGACACCTCACACTAAATCATGACAGGAACGGGAACAAGTCCCACACTTCCACTCCCTGGTCCCCCTTGAACCAAAAAAAGAAGGATGGGCTTTGCCAGAGGAATGCACAAGGAGAGCAGAGGAACACATGAAAACTCCAGTCTCCAGCACTGATTTAATTGACTTTAATAGAAGTACTGGCTAAGGAAAGAGGGTTGGGATTTACTCCCAGCATGACAACTGAATATAGGGATATCCAGAAGACGAAAACCCAAACTGAATTCACCTTTAAAAGGGTGAATTCAATTTGACTTGTGTTGTCAAGTTAAATTTAGCTTTCCCACTTCCATCCCACTGTTAAGTTTGATGGCACGCGGTCAGCCCCTGAGACACACCTCTGTTAGATATGTGCATAAATAAGGCAGAAGCATTTCCCTACATTCTTAATTTCACAGCAAATGGATTATTTCCTCCCAAGATCCTGTGTAACTTCCCCAGTCCCTTGAGTACTGCTGCCACTTGATCACTTTTCTCATTATTCCTCATTTCCTTGTTTCACCTGTACTTTATTCCCCTCTTTTCCTCTTTCCCTCCCCTCTTCTGTCCCTTTACAGGGCAGCATTCTGATTTCATGGACTACAGATCACCCTTCTTCCCAGCCACTCTTCTCCAGACCACTAACATGCTGCCTGCTCCTTTGGAAAAAGTCCTTTTCAATCTCAGTTCACTTCTATGTGAGAAACAGTTACAGAGCTTGTTTGTTTCAGTTTCTGCAAAACCAACCATTACATTAAACCTATCATCTTTACTTAACACAAAGAAATTGCACAAGAAACAAAAGCCAAGATGACTTTGAAAATGCACAATCTATTGAAAAAGGTTGTAGACAAAAAAATATGTATATATATATATATAGTCTCCAAAACTAGCTATATTTTCAGCTATGCACTTTACTCAGCAAACAAAAGCAGCTCATTCCACCTTCCAGCAACACCAGATTGTCCTATATTGCCTTTAAACTATATGCAGTATGGATACACTTTCCTACCTCCGTATGTTGCAGTGACTAATAATAGTCCTGTGGTGTAGCAGAACTGAATGTCGTTTGCATCAATACATCCAGGAGTCTGCCTGATTTGCAAAGGTCATTTGTGAACACAGAACAGTATCAAGGCTAAAACTGCAGTCTAAGGAACTCAACTGAGACAACAAATCAGCTATCCACTCCAGACAACTACATCCCATCACTGACCTAACTCTGGCTGCCACAGGGAGAAGTTGACTCAAAGTTATTTGACTCAAAGGTGCCTGTATCCAAATCTTGGAGAAACTTAATTTCTACCCTGGCCCATGAGCTCATGGCTCAGCAAAGAAGCAAGCCCCAAGACAGCTCCTTGGGATGCAGCGCTCCAGTGAACTCCTACCCAGCCTCTGCCTGGAGCAGCGCGTAGCCCTGCTGCGGCGATGCACTCAGGAAGGAAGCATCAGGATTGTGGCAGCAACTTCATCACAAAGGTCTGCTGCCACATTTTGCCATGAAGCCAGCGTCAGGGCGCTGTCCGCGCATAAACACTCGCAAGAAGTTGAAATGAGACTCAGTAACTCCCCAAGTCAGTGCTGGCACTGCCAATTAAGCAAACTTTGCAGTGAGCACAGAGTTGCAGAGTCCCTTTTCAAGCGCATGTGCCTGGTGTTTCCCAGCAATGTAGCCCATTTCTCTCCTTTCAACAACCTTTAGATGGACAACATCCCAAACTTCCTGACTCCCGACGTTGCATAACTAGGAGAAGTGCCATATGTCACCGCGCTGGCTCCGTGCTGGAGACCACGGAGGGGAGCAGCATACAGAGGTGACACGGGGGAGGTTCCTTGCACTCCAGGACAGAGCTGCTGTCAGCAAACCCCACCGGCACAAGGCAAGGTACCCTGCACTGGGGTTGCCCTTGGCATGCCTGGACGGGTGCAGGCCTGGGAAGTGTCTGCATGGGGCTGGCTGGGAGGAGGACGGAGGCAGGAGGGTATTCAGGGGAGTAGGTAAGCAGGGGGCACAAGGGTAATTATGGGAGCGGGCAGCGGAAGGTTGTTGTCACGGAGTAGAAGGACAGGGGCAGGCAGAGTGATGGGGATACGGATACGGACACGGGAGGCCGGGCCCGGCCGTGCACGCAGGAGGGTAGGGCAGCACGCACGGCGGTACCTTCTGCTGCCGGCGGGCCATGTCGGTGGGCTGCTTGGCATTGAAGGGGTAGGCGATGCAGCGCATGACGAAGACGTAGAGCTGCAGCTTCCTCTTCCTCTCCTCCTCCTCCCGCTGCAGCCGCTCCAGCTCATCCTTCTCTTTCTCGCTGGCCACCGAGGGGCTGGGGCTGGCGGGCCGCGCAGCACCGCTGCTGCGCCCGACGGGTTGCAGCCCCCCGCCGCTCCCACCGCCCGCACCGCCGCCGCTGCCCGGGCCCTCGCAGGGGCGACTGGGCGAGAGCCGCGCCACGGCGGGCGCCATTGGCTCCTTCCCGCTCTCCTCCTCCACCAGCTCCTCCGACTCCTCCTCGCTGGACGATGGGTCCAGCATCGCGGCGACGGCGGGGCTCGGCCGGGCCGGCTCTGGGCTGCGCTGGCTCCACTCGGCGCGGCTCTGCCCGGCTCCGGCTCCGCTCGCCGCCGCGCCCGAGCGCGCCCCCGCGCCGCCCCGCCCTCGCCCCGCCCCGCCCCGCGCGCGCGGGCGCTGGCCGCGGTGCTGCACGGCGCGGGGCGAGGAGAGGCAGAGCGAGCGCGGGAGGGCGGCCCCGCCGCGCGTGTCCGCTGCGGGACGGGGAGCGCGGCCACGGCGGCAACGAGGGAGCCCCGGGGGTGCGCCCGGAGGGGCCCCGCTCTGCCCTCGGGGTGCCTGGGCCTCACAAGGCACCGCTGTGCTCCCCGTCACCCAGCATCGTGCAGACATCACCATGTTCGCGGTACCGCTACATCTCCCACAGACACCACTGCGTCCTTGGTGTCTTCAGGCTCCACGCAGATGCTGCTATGTTGTCAGTGTCACCACAGCCCCATGGGACACTACCGTGTTCTTGGTGTCCTTTCAGATGTCACTGTGTCCTTGGTGTCCCTACACCTCCAAACAGACACCACTGCACTGCTGGTGTGCCCCAATGTAACACAGACACTGCTGTGTTCTTGGTGTCTCCACAGACATCGCTGTGTCCTTAGTGTCTCCATTCCCCCACACAGACACCACTGTGTCCTCAGTGTCTCTATTGTCCCATGCAGACACTGACTCACTGTTGGTGTCCCCACTTACGCTGTTGTGTCCTTGGTGTCCCCATGGCCCCACACAATCACTGCCATGTCCTCAGTGTCCCCACCAGACATCACTGCACCCTCACAGCCACAGAAGCTACATGGATCCCTACAGACCTGAGGCTCTCAGCAAGCTTGCTTTCCACCAAGCAGCTCTTGAACCTCAACACAGCTAAAAATCTTAATTGAGAAGTGATACTGCTGATAAATATTTCACCTGAGTCACTAATTATTACATGTGTAATGGTATCATGGTGTTCTGCTTTGAAGATTACCTGGAGCAACCTGAGAACTTCAGAGTGGCTCTGAAGGATGAATTAGTGCTCAATATTTCAATTTTTGGTGATTTTCAGATGTGATTGAGGCTCGATTTGTCTTTATTGGAGGTGGGTGGGTGTTTTCAAGGTTGGTTTGTTCCTGCTCAGTTAGCAGGGCTTCTTTTGTAGATCTCGGAATACCTGCTGCCCGTTAATAAATGTGTTAATAAATGTTTGCTTCTCTTTTGGGGAGAATAGGTAAACATCGACTGCTGGTGATGGGGTTGGGAGGTTAACTCACAGGAGGGGTGTTGAGTGCTGCTGCTGCCGACCATGCGTTTCGGGATTCTCCCATCAGCTGGGCTTTCTGAGCTCCCTCTCTACTTCTGTTTAAGAGCTTAGCTTAGCAGTTGAATCTGGAAAAGCTTCAGGGCCCTGTGGCTCTGCATGTCACAGTGTGTGTCCTGCCTGTGGTGCGGGAGGTCCTGGGGATGATGAGCTGTCAGCAGGGAAGAGCAGGGTTGTCAAGTTCCTGCAGGCAAAGTTTTCCCTCCTCATCTGGAATCCTGTTTGCCAAAGCTGGGATTCAGAGCCTCGCACACCTGGCACTGCATGGGAACACCTATGGCTTGGTCTTCTTGAGACCATCCTGCCCAGGATGTCAGGGTGAGTTCTGTAAGGCATAACCCCTGTCCTTTACACAGCCCTGAGCCCTTTTCCCCTGCAAGGATGCAAGCTGCAGGGGAGCCCTAGACCCTACTGGTCCAGGTATGAATGGTCTCCTACAAGTGCCATGTGCTGACACCCACCAGTGCCAGGCAAACACAGCTCCAACCCTGTTTCACCTTCACACCCTTCTTGTTTGCATCACTCATTTCCATCTCCTGGAAAGCAATGGTGCATTTTCTGCAGCAGCACAGCCAGCAAGTCAAATAAATACTGCATGCCAGGCTGGCGATGTCTAAAGCTGGAACAGGTACACAGCTTGCTCTGCCTGGCTACTGTTTTCCTCTGAGACTACCTTCAGAGATGGTCCTTTATTGCCCAGTTTCTTAGGAGCCGCTGCCAGTACTGTCAATCCAACCCATGGGCTGACAAAAGCCACCCCAGCATTGTATTGGACAACCTGCAGCCAGCATTTGGGAATAAACAGTGTGAACTGAGTGCAAAGTGCTGGTCCTGGTGGGCAGCTTGCTGTGCAAGCAGCAGTACTAGCTGCAGGACAGGATGGCCACAATGGCTGGCACACAGGGCATTTTCCTGCATCTTCCTGCATCTGCATCTTCCCACATCTGCATCTTCCTATCAGTGTGGGAAAGGAAAGGACACAAAATATGGTGTTGGGATACAGAGGTGGATCCAAGCTGAGGTTAAGAATAAGTTTTTCAGCCCCTCTCAGCCTTCCTTAGTATCATTTCACTTCATGTCTATTTATTATTTGCCCAAGGAAACACATAAAAGTACTAATATATCTTTGCTGTGATGCAACTACTCTTCCTCGCCCAAGGAGCATGTCATGTAGTTGTGCTGCCAGTCCCATGCAATGGGGACAGGTCATACAACACCTCCTAGTGCCATTTTGCCAGGCACATGGCCCCTGACGTACTGACACAAGGATGACTTTTACAAGGTTGATGGGAACATCTCAAAGATCCGTTCCTAAGCAAAGTTTTCTTGTTTTGTTAAAGTCCCTTTGGAGTTTGTTAGAATTTATGCCTTTTTCATATTGTCCATAAGAAAAACTCATTGCTCTGAGTCCAGTCATGCCAGCTGTGAAGGCATCAAAAATACAGTCCATTACATCCATGCCTATAATGATATTATCTACAGGTAATCCCACAACAGAGAAGCCTTTGTCTTGGGGTTTTCAAGAAAGAAATGCCACTCATTGTACTGGAGAATGGAGAAATTTCTCTCTGCAACATGCGGATGCTCCCTTGTAGTTGAGGAGGTAGATGTTTGAAAGCTGCAGCTCTCCATCTTCCCTGTCCCAGGCATGACACAATGAAACTGTCTAAGATGATCACACTATTTTTAATGAAAGGTTTTCTTTCCGTGGTTTTCTGAGCTGTTTAGGTAGCTCTGCAGGGGTGGTTTTGCTACAGGAAAGCAGCTGGGGATGACAGAAGCAACTTTTGCTGGTAGGAACATCACAGACAACTCACATCTATCTATAGAGACAGATTGATTTTTCTGACAGATTGTCAGAATAGATTTCTTAAATTAATTGATGAAAAACAGATATATGCAACCACCCAAAAAATGTGGTTTACTTTAGGAGCTCTCAGAATTATATTTATCCATTAGTGGGTGAGATCCTGTTCACTGGAGAACTTTGAAATTGGATATTCTTGAAAGGGCCTGTCTAGACATCCAGACATGCATTGGTCATAGAATCATAGAACAGTTAGGGTTGGAAAGGACCTTAAGATCATCCAGTTCCAACCCCCCTGCCATAAGCACGGACACCTCACACTAAACCATGCCACCCAAGGCTTCCTCCAACCTGGCCTTGAACACTGCCAGGGATGGAGCACTCACAACCTCCCTGGGCAACCCATTCCAGTGCCTCACCACCCTGACAGTAAAGAACTTCCTCCTTATATCCAATCTAAACTCCCCCTGTTTAAGTTTGAACCCGTTACCCCTTGTCCTGTCACTACAGTCCCTAATGAAGAGTCCCTCCCCAGCATCCCTATAAGCCCCCTTCAGATACTGGAAGGCTGCTATGAGGTCTCCACACAGCCTTCTCTTCCCCAGGCTGAACAGACCCAACTNTTAAGTTTGATTACCCCTTGTCCTGTCACTACAGTCCCTAATGAAGAGTCCCTCCCCAGCATCCCTATAAGCCCCCTTCAGATACTGGAAGGCTGCTATGAGGTCTCCACACAGCCTTCTCTTCCCCAGGCTGAACAGACCCAACTTTCCCAGCCTGTCTTCAAGGTTCATCTGGAAGAGCTGCTGGTCCAGAGAACCGGGGACACATTGCCCTCATTAAAAGTGATCCACAATTTCTCTTTCCTTAATTCACACAGGCCTGTTTTCCCAGTGATTACGTCTGAATGAGTGGTCACAACATTAGTTCATCTTTCTGAATAAAGGACAGAACAATGTCAAAAAGTCTCAGGCCTCTTGCTTTTTGTTTCCAAATGCCATTTTTGTCCTGACAGGTCTATCCAGCTCCCTCTAAAACATCTCCCACGTAGAGTTGTTTGCATCCTACTGCAAAGCAGCTCTGTTAGAGCATCTCCAGCTGTAGGAAAGATCCCTCTAACAACACCAAGAGGAGGAAGATTTTCAGTGTTAACCTAGCTGCACTGGTCTTTGTGGTGCTTCTTGTAGGAGTTGAGGGCTTCCATGGTGTTGAAACATCCCAAGGAATGCTGCCCTGCTAAAAACATGAATGGCATGCAAACCCTAGATCTAGAAGGATGATCCTTCTAGATTATGCTGCTGGCATGACTGTCCAGCATTGCGCAGGAAGGGAAGCAGCATGAGTAGAGCCCTCATGAACATTATGTGTGCGTAACTTTCAGTGGCAGGTAATTGTGCAATTACCCATCACGGGTGGGTAAATGTAGACAAATGAGAGCATTCGCTAAGTCATTTTTGATATTATATTGGTGTATATAGCTGTTTGCTCAGGATACCAAAACAAAGGCTCTTTGGGTTAAAAGGATGTGTAATGTTGGGAAGTTTGTTTTCAAGACACAACATAACTGCAAAACGCATGGTCCTTTCTAGCTTATCACTTCAGAGCAGGCTCCAGGAGGCTTCACAATATCTGCCCTTAACTGTTTGTTCCCAGCGTCAGGAATTAATTGCTTCTTCTAAAACACTTTCCAGAATAATTACCTAATGAGATCAAGGTGCCTGCATTGCCAGCTCTCTTGTGGCTTCCAGTAAGAGGCAATGCACACCGTGTGGGAATACTCAACCTCTGTGCCTGCTCCTGTTTACACGACAAACAAGAAGCAGCAAAAACACACATACCCGGCAGAGCCTGCACCATCCCTGCAGACAGTGTAAGGCTGCTCCTGGCTGGAGCCACTGCAGTTGCATCTAGCAGATCTCAAGTGGCCTCAGATACTGGAAGAAGCATCAGTTGAAGTGCATTGAAAGTATTTGGTGAAGTGTTTCAGGCTTGCTTCCATTTTGCACAGTGTCATTGGAAGAACCTCCTGATATTCAAAAAAAATTACTGCTGTAGCATTCATATCCCTCTCCATTTATTACCATTAGATGGGGGAAATCAGTGTAGATAATGATTTGTGGAAGTGACTGTAAAGAAAAGCAGAGCTAAAGCAGAGGCCCTGGCTTTGGAATGAGAGTGCCTATGTACATGACACTGGGTGCTGCCTTTGCAAGCAGCCTGGCAGGACCCAGTGGTTTGGAAGAAACCCTCAGAAAGAGTAAACTACATTTAATGCAACTATCTGGGAGAGCTTAACTGAAGCTAACATTTGCATGGAAACCAAACAAACCCTTGTTCTTTTTATTAATCCTGGTTAAAGGCCTAAACCAGAAAGCTTATGAAAGCTGGAAGCAATTAGTGCCTTTGTAAAATCTATGTGCACGGATGGCAGTGGGTCATGAGAGCAGTCTAGAAGAGAAAACAGAGTAAAGTACATCTCTCATGCTGTTTAGCCTCCACGAGATCCTTTGTGGCCATGGAAAATTGCGTGCACTGAACAACCATTTCTTCACCAAAAGGGTGCTTAGGCATTGGAACAGGCTGCGGAGGGAACTCCCTAGAAGTGTTCACAAACTGTGCAGGTGAGGCCCTTAGTGACAGGGTTTATTGGTGGACTTGGAAGTCTTGGGGTAATGCTTGGCCTTGAAGATCTTAAAGGTCTTTTCCAACGCATCTGAATCTATGCTCCTGTGAAGTTTGGAAAGTGAGGTGAGCATGGAGGCTGCTGGGGCAATCACTGCTTCTCATCACTGGTCACCTAGTACACCCACTCCTGTGCCTAGCCCAGCCTGGATGGTGTTGATTGAATGATCCATAGGGATGATTTGCCTTATACCTGCAGTATGCTGGGGATGGACCTGAAAATGTTGGAGGATTGTGCAGCTGTGATTCACCCTTGCTTTGAAACTGACTGAAGAGCATCTGCTGGTTTTGGGCAATGCAGAGGTGGGCTTGGTGCAGCCTGGTGCCAGACACCTGGGAATCACACACTGCCTGCTGGCAGCTGCTCTCAGTGTG
Source organism: Agapornis roseicollis (assembly GCA_002631895.1). Lineage (NCBI taxonomy): Eukaryota > Metazoa > Chordata > Aves > Psittaciformes > Psittacidae > Agapornis > Agapornis roseicollis. Next base: position 368,400 of record NDXB01002588.1, read on the forward strand.
GATAGAAGTGCAGCACCTGTGATCATTTGTTCTTCTGGCTGTTATTCCCCGCAACGCTGGCCCTTTGGCAATGTTCAGTCAGAAAGTGAAAGGAGAGTTTAAGGATTTGCGCAGCTGTATCTCTTGTTTTGGAAAAGCAGTTTCGCAACACGAGCCTGAATTTTGCACAGTAACAGGCGACAGAGGAAGGGGGAGATAAAAAGAGACAAAGTGAGTGGCAAAGAGTCTACTTTAAAATATCTTCCAGCTCATAAAAATGGGATATTGCAGCAGTGACTGAAAGAGGAAGCCGAGGAGCTGCTGAGGGCCAGCCTGACATAGGATGTGCAACAGGTAATGTGTGTTAATGGTACCTTCTCCTGAGGACTTGCCATGATGTCGTTGGACACACACTGTGAGGGGCTGGACACTTTGCACCTTGCAGCTAGGCAGATTGAAGAACAGCAGTTAAGACAATGGATAACAGGATATGTGAGTGGGCAGGTTCAAGCAGCACATCCTTTCTTTAGGCATGAATAGAGTCCGGCTGGAAAGTGCCACTGTGAAACGCTGACACTTTGCAATAACACTAAATTACAGAGGGGAAATAGAAATCCTGGTCTGTCCTTGGCTCCATTTGTTTCACTGGCTTCTAAAATAACACAGAAAATAATCCTTGTTTCTTGGTAACAGCGTTATATAGATTGCTGTATCTTCCAAACGGAATGGCTTAAAGTGGTGCTCTTTTCACCCCTTCATGCACGCTCCGCTAATATTTACAGTGGGATCCTGGCTGCCTCAGGAGTGCACCAGGAGCAAAGCCAGGGCCAGTGAGAGCTGCTGTCGTTTTTAATCCCACAGCATTAGGGAAGTGTGGGATGGGGAAAGGAGCCACTGAGCTGTGGACAGTGCAGGAGTCAAGGTGCCACTGCTGCAGCTCAGCAGTTCTATTACCAGTTCTACAGCATTTGCTCAGCCTCCTCCCTGCCCTGCGCACAGAGTATTTACAGCACAGGGCTCCTTGAATCACAGCCCAAGCAAGAAAGTTTTCCTTTCTCCAGCAAAACTCCATCTCGGAGGGCAGTCTCCAATTGGCTGAGGGTCTCCATGGTGGGATGAGTTATTTGTGTCCTGCTTGGTGAACCTGTCCACCGGGAAGCTGAGGCTTGCAATGAGGTCACCTCCTAATCTGTTTCTGGGTAATGTGCTTGAAGATGCTCCAGGAAAGCATTTCAGTCCCTTAGAAAGGTCTGTTGAGCCAACATTATCCCTCTCCTCTCCCTCCCTTGCAGGTGCCGGGTGCTGCTCTCCAGACCTGATTACTATCTGTGGGGAAATGAGGGCTCCCACAGCAGCCAGACTCCAGTCTCAGAAATAGCCATGTGTGCTGAGGTAGAAGGGCTTGTTCTGCCCTGTAACGGGATTTAGACATGCCGCAGCTGTGTGTGGGGTGCCGGTGGCTGGGTTTGAGACAGAAGTGGCCTCTGGAGGCAATGCTGCTGCTCCCCATCCCTCCGCCTCCACAGTCCTGCAGGAAGGAGGCAGGCAGCACACCGGCTTTGGTGCTTCCTGTGCCTTGAGACTGATGTTCATGTTGATCCACCTGATGTGTTCCTCCCAGGCACCTGCTATTGCCCCAAGGCACTGAGAGAGAAAATGCTGCAGGGAGAGAAGGGGTGGTGTATGATGAGAGGCACCTCAGAGCAGGGGCAGAGGAGGAAAGGTTGAATCACCTCATTTGATAACAGAAGGCAGGAGGTGGAGAGATTTAACCACAGTGGGGAACATACTACATGTCCTGGGCCCTCTGCCCTGTTGCTCTCCTCTCCTGCTTGCTGTCAGGGATGCTCTTGGCCCTGATGCTGGCTCCAGCCTTTGCAGCCTCATCCTAGGGTTTATTATACCAGGTGTTATAATCAGTAACATGGAACTAGCCAGGCCCAGCAGGCCCTGGAAGAGTGCAGACTCCATGTCTGTGGCTACTCAGCAGAATCCACAAGCGAGCTGTTTATCTCCATGTTCTGGCCAGGCTGGCAGCATCACATCTGTGTCAGGTTCAGCACCGAAATCCTTTTCCAAACACTACTGAGAGGATTGTGGCAATATTTTGCTGCCCAATCAGCTCTGGCTCCCAGCTTTCTAGGCGTCTATAATTGAAAATGACTGAGGCTTATTGCAGATAGGAGGACCACGGGAAATTTATCAAATGCACTCTGCTAGCCCAGAGCCTGGAAATAATTGCGGCTGATCTATTCCAGCATGCTCAGGGCTCCTACAAAACCTGGGCTGGATTGCTACTGCCATTCAGCGCCTGATTGCCACCCCTGGGGTCACTGCGAGTCAATGTGCATCTATTTACTTATTTTTAACAACTGGTCCTTCCATATCAGGAAAGCACCCGGAGAAGGCAGCAATCGATTGGTAGCAATTATGTCCTGGCTGAACAATTGCTTCTCTGAATGTACAGTACTCCTACTGCTAAGGAAATAGCTCCCAATTTCTACTGAGCTTTGAAGTGCCTTTGTTCTGTTTTTACTGGTCTTCAACAGACCACTGCAAACTCCCAGCCAGTGGTTTTGTCACGGTCATTATGAACCCTTGAATTTCCCTTTGTATGAGCCACTTCCCCAGCTTTACAAAAGTGATGAGGTGGGATTCCTCTGGGGCCATAAATCTCACTTCATATTAAACAGCCCGATTGTCATGAATGCCTCGGAGTTGCCACTGTAAAGTAAGTGCATTATCAGTACTGCAAAATCCGTGTGAATTAATATGTAATATCAGTAAGTAGGACGCTTGAGTAGTATTTTAGGCACAGAATAAATATTTAATGATTTCTGTTCCAAATTTAGTGTGAACGTGATTTAAATGCACAGGATGCTCCCTGCTTACATATCAACAATTTGACACAAATATCAGCTGGCTCTTTGTGTGCTTCCCAGCGACACAGCTTGGTGTGGAGCATCCTCACCGGTGGCATGGACGTGACTTGCAGCACTTTGGAATTCCTCTGCCGTTAACTCATCAAAGGACTGGCTTATATTTGGCAAGCAGCCTTGATACTGCTCATAAGGACTTTGCTGTTGCCATCAGATAGGAATCAAATAATATCCAGCCTATTTCGCATGTCCCATCCAGAAATGTGGCCAGTGGTAAAGTTTTAGGCTCTTACAAATTCAAAGAGGTGGGAAGCTGCTTTTAACCACTCCCTTGCCAAGTTTGATGGAAAAAGAAAGGCTTCAGCTGGACCAAACACAAAACGAAATCCAGCCTCATACCTTTCACCTTGAATCACCTAGATACTTCAATGCCTCAGCTACACACGTTATTATGGATGAGTTAGAAGTGCATCCTAGGGCACTACAGTGTAAATCTGAAGAAGCCCATGATATGGTTTCACTGGTGGGGGGCTACTGCATTCAGGAGGCCTTGGAAAAGTCACTAGAGAGCAACGCTTGACTTTTTCCTCTCCATTTGCTTGCCAGAGCCCTGGGATCTGGCTGGTGCCCACAATCACAGTCCTGCTGTCAGCTTACCCTCTCCACTATGTGCTCAGCCTTCCCAGGCAAGGCAAACAAGGATGCTCTGCCTTACAAAATACCCCTTTGCAGTCACCTGCCCTGAGTCAGGGATGTGCTCATCCCAATGAGATGGAGCTGATCCAGACTCATGGAGAAATATAGCCAAGTACAGCCTTGGTAAAATTATAGCCTGATAAAGCTCCTGAAGTGTGCACAGAGAAAGCAATTTTCCTGAGCAGCAAGAGGTCTGGGTCTGTACTACCTTGTGTGTCAGCTGTGCTCATGCTGCACATTTTACAAGCTGGTAAAGCAACTGCTGGATGAATTTGTCCCTTAAAAGCATATTAATGCAGGGAAATTTGCCACTTTACACCATGCAAACCTCCTCACACAGTTTGGTGACACTTTCATTCTTTAATTTACTGTTGGGAAAGGTGCTGAGCTGCACAGATTTCAGCCTTTAAGTAATTTGACATCTCTGTACATGATATCACACAGCAGCAGCAGCAGAAAAGGAAGGTTTGATGTAGGTTTTAAAAGCATGGCTTTGGATCTCTTCCAAGTGTTTCTGCAGCATTCACATTCCCTGTTACTCCTCAAGTATTTTTATTGTGAGCAGTATCTTTCAGGTTAGATGCAAAGACTTCTCCTTCACTGAGAAGCTTGATCCTGGAGTGATATTAAGCTCTGTGTATATATACATATACATACAAATAAATACTTCTATGTGTAAGTGGTGTTTAAGAGGATGATAATAGCAGAAAAATTGCTATGGAACTGCCTCAGCCTGTTACTTACATAGATCATGTTCTTTGTAATGGTGCTAGGACACTACTAATTTTAAATAAATTACAAGAATGGTCAGAAGAATGGTCAGATCACTTAACAAAAGTAATTCTCCTGCATCCTGGTTTCTGTGATTCACAGAAACATCTTACTGCTGTCGTCTTGTGCAGTGCTCTGAACTGAACACTGTTTGAAGAGATATCCCAGAGAAGCAGAAACAATCCTGTTTGACAGCCAATCAAGCTGCAACAGGTAATCAGTGTCATAGGACACAATTTACCACATTGCAGACTTGCTTCTACCACCACCCTCAGCCAGAGTAGAAGCTCATCTTACAGAAAAGTCCTATTTCAGCAGGTGCTTTGCAGCAGCAGGTGCTTGATCCCAGCAAAGCCCTGGTATGGAACAGGGACAGCCCCTCTGGTCCCGCAGGGCTAATGCATCTCTCCCCATCTGGTGTTGCCTTGAGGACTGCACGTGCTCTGGCTACAAGGGCATCCCAGCTTATAGCCACACTAGTGCTGGGGTCCCAGGGCACACACCACCCTTGATGGAAGCTTCTCCACCTCTTCAGACTCTGTGCATGAATCAATCAGATGTCTTTAGGACAAGTCCTAAACTTCAGCAGTTTTGCAGAGCCAGGCTTGGTTTCTCCATCAGAATTATGCTGAGCTTATTTCCTCTAAACAGCAGGTTTTGAAGAGCAGGGCTGAAACACTGTTTGAACACTCACTTTATTGCCCTCACTGGAGTAATTCTCTGGCAAGCTGATTTACTGAAACCGTTTTACTGTGTGTAGAGCTGAGGGACCAAGCCTTATGCCTCCCTGGCAGATCTTTGGGCTGCACAGGCACAAGAAAACAGCTCCAGTCAGCCCTATGGTGTTACAGTGTGATGGGGGGGTGGGGGGTGGGGGGGAGGAAATGAACAAACAGTGCTCCTCAGATGGGCTGGGAGTGAGGTGGGAAGACACCAGGCTGCACAAGAAAGCCTGGCTCTGTCAGAGCCATCAGGACTGAACCTCAGCTGGGGAGTTCATCTCCTTCAGAGCTCCTCAAGTGACCTAATGGAGGCTTGTGATCTTGGGCACTGTGCTGTCCATGCACAGCGCTCTGTGTGCTCAGTGCTGCTTGTGCACTATGCCATACGTGCACCATGTTTTATGTGCACCATGTTGTATGTGCTCTGTGTTGTACATGCATGGTACTGTATGTACACTGAGCTGTATGTGCCCTGTGTTGCATGCTGCATAGGCACTGAGTTGTGCACACACCATGTTGTACATGCACTGTGCTGCCTATGCCATGTCTACTACATTCATAGCAGCCCCTGTTCAATGCCTAGCCATAGTATTTGTGGAAGCACAGCTGGAAAAAGCACAGTATGAAAACCACAAGCTCATGCTAATGGAGACCAGCCATAGGAGGATCAACACCATGACTGAGGGCAGGACAGTGTTTTCCAATGAGTACATGGAGATAGAAATAACTGCGAAGCCAAATAACTTTAGTGGCATTTGTGATGAGAACGAAAGAGACAGTTTGCTCCCTAGACTGATCCAAATTTCCAAACACATCTTCAGATGGGACAACAGCCAAAATACTCCCCCCAAGGGAAGCCAGAAATGGCAGAGCAGACAAGCAAAGCAGCATTGCTCACTACATTTCAAACAGCTGGAAAAAGGTTAATATCAGTTAAACCCTAAAGCTTGAAGTGCAGCTGGAGGTGAGGAGCCATTCCCTGGGAATAACCACAGCTGGAAAAAACTGCCAGCGGACTCCCCGGTCGTTGCAGGAGCCAGCATTGACATCACCACCCAGGAAAGCTGTCCCTTGAGCAGGCTTTGTGCTGTGCCTTTCCCTGCAGAATCCCACTGCCATTCCATGCCTGTGAGTGTACAAATGTGTCCTTCACCACAGACAGTAAGGATGAGTCCCAGAGGGCTGCTCCACCATTACACAGGAGATGCTGGGCTTGTACAAACCCCTATGTGATCAGATAATCAGAGGCAGGTAGACAAAGGCACCTCCCTGCATAACGGGAGGAAGATGCCCAGCAGTCTCTGTCCTGCGATGACACTGCCTAAGCAGAAATCAAAGGATACAATCAAAGCTTTTTTGGCCACAAGTGATGAGAATGGATTTTTGAGGCTGATTGCAGCCTACCAGCCTGAATCTCATCCTGTAATTCCTGACTGAACATGCCTCAGCTCAGGATCCCTGATGCACAGCCCTGCAGTGCAGGTGAAACTGGAGTATCGACACAGCTTCTTAAATACTGTCCTCATTAATCATTTGCCATCTTTTCAGCCTTTTGTCTGGGTTCAGCTCCCATTTTATTGACCCATTTTCTGCTAGGTGACAGCGTCATGTACTCCCCCTGAACAGACTCATGTCAAGGCTCTGGTCAAGTCACTTCTTAAGAGGCAATAAATTAGACTGAAGAATCAAAGATGCTAAGCTCAGGGCTGTTCTTGAATGCTCGTCTGGTTTCCTTGCACTGTTTTATGTAAAGTCCTATAGCACTGCAGGTACACCTTTCTTTCATATTATGTTTCCAACATAGGAGATAACATGCTTCTCTGCCTAAAAATATATAAACCAATAAAAGTATCATGTTTATTTCTAGCCTTCCTAATGCCCTTCATCTCTTAAAAGTCTTACAGTTGTAGACAAGTTAGAGAAAGATAGCTCTCACAGGGCTACTTACCTTAATGATGGCTGCCCTTTTTGCCTCTGAAATAGAAAGTGGATGAGTAGGTAGATATTGCAGCAGTTTATCAAGCCCTCTGAGAGCATATGTCACAGCATCCATAAGCCTTTTGCTATCTAATTTCCCATGGCAATCCATGGTCCCCTCAGCAGACCATTGTCCCTGCAGCCAGGGAGGGCAGGGAGAAGCAGGCTTCCCAACCTCACTGCCACATGGAGTCTGAATCTTGAAGGAGGGCTCCAAAACTCCACCATGCTCAGCATCTTTTGAGGGGTTTGAGAGAGCATTTGTGGAGGAGCAAATTCATTATTTACTGTTTCAAATGCTCAGGTAATAGCTTTGGGGTGTTGCACAGGGGATGTACAGCCTGTGTGAGGAGATGGGGCAAGCATTTCAGCGCTGACACTGTTTCCCTCACAGGGAACTGTGATACATTCCTCACACTGCTGATATTTGCAGTCTTTGCTTGTTTATTTTCTACCCAAAACATGAATCTTAGTGTACTCCACTCTGAGAGATTCTCCCATTATCTGCTTTGCTCTGGTCAAAGAACAGTGCTGGGACGTTTTTCTTGTCATTTCTCTATTTTTGCCTGCCTTTTCTTACATGTTCTCTTCTTGCCCATAAATCCCTTATATGCAGCTGGCTGTGTCTCAGCTGCTCGGAACTGAATGCATGGTGGTTGAAATGGCAGCTTGGAACTGGACCAGTCATAGGAACAGCTGGGACCACAAACAATCCTGAGATCCACAGGGAAAAGAGAAAGCAATTGCTGCTGCCTGTGGTTTACAGGTACCACAGGGGCCTTAGCAAACCACTCTTTTCATACAGACACATTCACCCCATCTGTAAAAGTAATCAGGGGACAAAGTAATCAAGGAATGATCCAGCCTCCGAAAAAAACAAATGCAACATATATTTTTACACAGATCTGGCAATAATCCTCATTTATTTTTTTTTTTGCCTTTAAACATAAATCCAAGCATTTCTCTATATTACTGAAGAATTTCTTGATTGCAGTCCATTAGAGGTTTTATTAGTGTTCTTGGTGCAGAAAAGCTTTGGATAATTAACTTACCAAAAGCTGGTACTAAAAAGGGTGTATATTAGATAGAAGTTTAATAATGTTGCACAGAAAAATTAATCTTCCTTAATAATATACTGAATTTGTTCAACAGTTTTTAAAGCATTTTGAAACCAAATATAATCTGATGAGGAAGAATATGAGTAAACAAAACATGAAATCTAGCAAGCAGCTGCCAGTCACATGAACACCCTCTGCCAGTAGCTTTGTGTCCTTGTCATTTCACTGGTTTCAGCAGAGCTTTTTGATGGGTTGCACAAAGTCAGTGTCACACTTCCTGTGTGATGCTGGGGCAGGAGAAGGCAGGACCACTGAAGCACTCACCTTTTCTATCCTTCAATTTTCACCTTATTCTAGAACACTATGATATCTGAAGTTATACATTTGAATGCTTGGTATTTTGCTAATATACTGTGCTGTAAACTTTAGTATCTCCTGAAGGTAGATATTACAGCCTGTGGGCTGTTTTGGGGCAATAAAGCAGAGCAGAAGAAATTCCCAAGCTTTACTGTTTCCCTGTCTCCAGCCCATGTGGCCACAGTGTTAAAACTGCTGTGATGCTGATCACAGCACAGAGGCTGTTACAGTGCAGGAAAGCAAGGGAGGAAGCAGGAGACTGAACTGTGAACAGGAGTCTGTAGAAGAGGAAAGAGTGGAAAGGCTTATGGGCCACGGCCATCCCATTAGCTCTGCTGCAAGCACCCTCTGAGCCTCATATCACAAAAACTGCTGGCTCCTTGCAAACAAGGACCACCTTCTGCAGTCACAGCATAACATGTACTTCAGGCTATGATCAATCTCCTTTTATGATAGGTAACTTAAATGTGTCCGATAGCTCCTGCCTCAGCAATCTTGATTTGTCTCCTTAGCTATGAAAGGCCACTAATAGAGATGGAGGTGTTGATAACGTCTCCAATGTCAGGGAAGATGTATTGCATCCCAAAAGCCACCACATTTCACTTGCTTCTACATTGTGTCAAGACACTTCATCTGACAAGACATCTCTTCTAACCAGAGAGCACATCCTATATTACATCCATAGCTTGAAGTGCTTAGGGAGAAATATCAATGGAAAAAGTTCTGTCAAACTGCAAGATACGATCCATTTATGTTTGACTTTTCTAGTGAATCTTTACATTCTGGATTCAGCCATGCTGACATTCATTTCCACAAGAAATCTCCAGTAAACCAGGGTATCTGATATTAATGTGATTGACCTGCTGGCCCTGCTGAAGCTGCAGGCAAGTAAGTGTACATTTAATCAATTTTGCTGTGTACACAGAGGTCATTGGTGTGAGTGGGCTCCTGGAGATGCTGTTCAGTTAATTCTTCTCTGTAGATTTTAGATCCTGATATCCTGAGAATGCAAAATGTCCAACAGATATCTTCCTACAAGAGGCTGTTTCAAAGACCTTGCTGCTGCAGATGCACACAGTACCATGTGTTTTAGAAATGTGGCTTCCTCTCTGCCCCTGGATACTGTGAGCATCCCTTTACCTGCCAGTTGGTCACTGCAGAGAGCACACTAAACACTGCTGGCTGCAGAGTGAGATATGGTTGACCACATGAGAGGTTTTGGCATAAAGAGAGAAGAGCAACATTGTGGAGAAGCTCAATGGCTGGGAAATTCATGGGCTGCCATACAAGGCAAAGAATGTGCTTTTGAGGCTTTGCTTTAATAGAATGCTTTTTTGTATTTAACACATAAGTGAACTTTAATACAGACTCTGATTGTGGTTTTTTGCTTAATATAATAATTTTAATGTGAGAAACCAGAGTTGATGCTTGTGGAGTAACTGTACCTTATCCAATATCAGCATGATCTGATGGCCAACTATGGATAGAAAAGGCCCAGCATGATCCTCCGTTTGTTAATATGGCACCACGTTCTATGTCATTCGAACTGCAAGTTCCTGGGGACTGCTTTTATGTTTTGCATTTATACAGAGCATCACACAAAGCTATTACTAGAAAGTAATTACAACCTAGTGACATAAATTGGTGGAAAACTACTTACTTGGCTCCTGTGTGGAACAAGTAGTTATCAAAGTGGGTAGCAACATCATGGAAGACTAAAATTTCTCAGGGATATAATACGTTATTCTCCATTTATTCATAACCTAATGTGGCTTTTTTTTTCTGGCAAAAAATCAGACTGTGAAGTGTGAAGGAAATTAATGCAATTTGTTTTAAACAATCTGAGCAAACAGCAAAGAAAAGCATCTTCATCAGAGAAGAAGGTGCTGTCTTCATGGTTTGCTGGCCTTCATCTTCTGCTGAAGTCACCAGCAGGGAGTGTGACCAATACACATGCTATCCAGATGAGCAGAGGTTTTCACTGGGAGCTCATTGTTAGAGCAGTGCACAGAAAACCTGCAGTGCCTGTATGTGGGGAGGTGATTAAAAAGGGAGTTCCCTCAAGGCTGGCACAAGTGATGGGTACAAGCCCCTCGAGTCCGGCTGAGACTCAAGAGGAGATGTGGCATCCCAGAGAAGAGATGCTCATGACAACAGATGCCAGCCCTTGCAAACCCAGCCCCAGGTCTAGGTGGTCCAGGGAAGGCAGCAGCCCCAGGCAGCCATTGGACTGCCCCGTTTCCGTGCTCATCTCACTCAGTTTTTGGTGGAGCCACCACAGAGGTGAACACTCTCCCTCCCTGAAGGTAGACAACATGCCTCCAAATTGCTATCTAAATTAAGAGCTTCCTGTCAACCTTCCTTCTTCTTTCAAAATCCTACCAATAAGAGCATTGCATGGCTCTGACAGCAGCAGCTGCACCAGACTCATCCTTAAAATTGGCCATAGGATGACCTCTGGTAATCTAGGTCTGTTACCTAAAGGCAGAAGCACAAATAACTGAGAATACATGCTGCCTGATGAGCAGAAAATGCTCATCAATTGACAAGTTAGCCCCATGCAGAAAAGACAAGATGAGAAAGCCCTAGCCCAACTATCCCAGCAATGAGAAACTGCATTTTTTTGAGCATCATCTTTAGAGCAATAAGCTGCTTCTCCTGCAAGTGTACTTATTCTCCCAGCCCATCAAATGTATTCCTCTGACGGAAGTAGAAACTTGGGATGAAAGCATGAGAAAGTGTTTGGGGAAGGCTGTCAGAAAACAGGCATCTCTGTGTACCTGTCAGCACCCACTGGAGCTCTAGAGTTTATTTCAGCTAATGCAAAGACAAGTGGCATCCAACAGAGCAGTGTTTGCTCTCAGGCAGAGAGGAATGAACTCCAGGACAGAGCTATAGCCATTTCTCCAGGAGAAAAAGCTCAAGTGTTCATCATAACTCATGGAAAGCTGGAAAGAAACCTCAGCCGGTCACAGATCCATGTGGTACATTGGAAAAGCCAATTTTATAATACAAAACACTTCTGTACCAGGGCAAACTGTGAAACAGAACCCAGAAATACCTCTGTAGGCTCCTGCAACCAAAGCCTCTGAAAGCCCCAGCCCCTCTTCCAACAAAGGATCCCCGAGCTGGTTACAGAAATCAAACATGTCACAGAGAAACAATGAAAGGAGCAATGTTTGCATCCAAATAGAAGAAAAACAGAAAAGGGTAAAGTTGCAATTAGTGTAATTTGGAAATTAGAAACTGGATAAATTAGATAAGGGGAGGAAAAATAATACAAGAGACAGGCTGCAGCTCCAGAGAAAGGAGCAGCACGAAAATGTCTTTAAAATATATTAGGGATGAAGCGAAGCCAAACAATGTCTTTGGACAGTGACCAAATTGAAATTACAGAAATGGCAATAATTATGCAGAAATGCAAATGTTTTCAATGAACAAGTATTCCTGTTCTGAATGTGGGGAGAAAAACAACCACAAATGATGCATTCCCATCAGATGATGATGATACAACAATTTGCATAACAGAAGTTCAGGGGGTAGCATGCAATTGTTACAAGAGCTAAGCATCTTCAAATCAGCAGTTGAAATGATTTGCACAGAAGTGCTTTGAAGAGAACTTATTGGGTTTTCTGGGCCACTAATGCTGGTTTTGCAGAGCTCACAGAGTATGGGCAGCAGAAGGAAAGCTGCTATTTCAGGGGAAGTGGAATGATTGGGATATTGATAGGCCTGCTGAGCTTTGGTCATGGGGAGATAATGGATCCCAGACAATGAGAAACAACTTCAGAGATTGAAAAAATAGGAAGGGATAATATCTTTAATGCCCATCAACAGGGGCTGATAAGGAATAGATCTTCTAAAACTAACTGTGTTTCGTTTTGTTTTTTTTTTTTAATGAGATTACAATTATGCTTAATAAAGGAAATAGTGTTGATTTAAGCTTGCATAAAATATTTGACTTAATATTCCACAAGAAGCCAGTTCAGTACAAGATCAACACAGCACACAAAGTGAATTAAATACAAGCTAAAAGAATTACCTGTCAAAGATAAGTGGATGGGTGTATGCTTCAAGTGGGATTTCCACAGAAATCACTGTTTAGGCTCAAGGAAGGCAATGGTTTAACTGAATACCTGGGAGAAAAAAAAAACAAAACACATGAAACCCCATTGGGTCTGGCTGGACACTGACCCATGCTGGGATGAGTGGTGAGCAATGGAGAAGTCCCTGATGCTTAGCTGAACTTGTTGAAACACCCATGATTTCTTTTAGTTATAGGCAAGGTATGAGTTGGAAGAGACTGTGGCACTTGTGCGTAGCAAGAATGAGTGGGTGGTGAAGCTGTGTCCAGCAGATCAGCTTCTCAGAGAGAGATCTGGGGCTGAAGATTGGTAATTAGGTATAAAATGGCTAAAGGACTAATAAAGGGGCGCTGAAATGCTGTGCAGTGGGAGGACTGCAGGCTGCAGCACCACGCTCCTAAGTGGAACTGCTCTCAGTGCAAATGGTTTCATCAGGTTTCACAGTGAAAAACAGGATCTTTCATTAGAGCAATGGCACAGCTGGAGACTGCAGCCACTGCTATTGGGACTCCACTTATTGAACCAAGATATTTTTTTTCCATCACCAAGTTCAATGTTTTTCTTTTTTAGCAGTTACTTCAGTGCAACAAACCCTGCGTCTCATCTCTTGGAGAGGGCTCAGTTTGGTGTAGGCAGATTCTTCTGCCTTTCTCCCCTCCCTTTCATAAAGCAGCTTCTTCTCTTCCATGATCAACTGCTAAGCACCTCATCACTTAAGAGCTGGCACATGTAATGATTTTTCAGTCATTTGGCTTCCACACAGGAATGGTGGATTTCAGGTTAGCTCTCCTAGTAGCTGATGATGGCTGAATTGCTTTAGGATGTATTTGCATCTGTGCAGCTCATTTTGCACAGGCTTTGGATCACTAGCTGCAGATCCTCGCTGGTATGAGCCCAGGCACCCTGGCACCATCACCTGGGTGATGCTCAGCCAAGCAGGTACTGACAAGGTGAAGAGCCTGCTCTCCATACCACCACAGCACATCGGTCCCTTGGGAACACAATGTTTACAAAGTACCCTCTGGAGCCATGTTTTCATACACATCTTCAAATCTCCTCTTAAGCTATTGAGAGCTGCAAAGAGTTGGTATAGAAAAAAACTGGTAAGAAAAGCAGCAGCTCTGGTCCTCCCTGTTGCAGAGAGGCAGCACTGAAGCTGCTGCATCTCAATCCCTGTCCGAGCTGGAGGGAGGCCATCTCACTGCAGTGGCTCTGGTCTCTTATCACAGCTGCATTGCTTATGCTTTCTGACCTCTCATACTGCTGAGTGCTGTACAGGGAACCAGCTCTTCACTTCATTGCTACTTTTGGGAACAAAACCACCAAAGTGCAGCTGTTTATTGCATTTCTAGTGCATTCACACAACCTTCATACCAGCAAATATCTTTCTGGGGTGAGTGCTTGTTAATTAAAAATGAAATTAAGAATAAACCAGTGTGCACAGTCACTGAAAATAAACTGAATCAGCCTCTGGCACCAACGTAGAGGTCTGACAGCTAATGGGGTGCTTGCTTCACCTCCTGATTGTATGTTGGGTGCCAGTGTAAAGCTGGGCAGTGGTGGGACCAGGACTGTGCAGAGGTGACATGCTCGCTGTCTTGGAGCACACAAGTGGATTTCAGCAAAGGCAGGCCTGTGAAGATGCCTCTGCCAGTGGGAAGGCAGAGAAGAAAGGCAATTAGAGCCATTATTAATCACTTGTGGACTGACTGATTACATGGCATTAATAAGGAGGGAGTAGTGATGAAAAACCTTACACCAACCCAGCTGCCTTTGCTTTTACCTCACTGGAGACTTGCTGTGCTCCCTGTGCAGTGGTGAACAGGTGGAATGGGGAGCTCTGTAAGGAGCAGGAACAGTGGCTCTCACCCTGTCCTCAAACAAAGCCATGGGACCAGGGGAGCACCCCAGAGCCAGCTGGGACTGCTCTAGTCCTTCTAAAAAACAACCCACTGCTGTGAAGCACTCCAGGAGGTACTGGCCATCCCATGCAGGGTGCCCTGGCATCAAGTCCTCTCACAGCACATCCTTCCCTCTATGCAGTTATAGGGATGCTTCAAGATGCATAGGCTCAAAGTCAGTCGATGTATTTGTGGAATTAGGACTGTGCCAGAGGCAACTGACAATGCCACGCTCCCAAATTAAAAGTCCCCCCCAGAGTGATGAAAAATTACTTCTTTTCCCCTAGCTGAACATAGCACAGAGATCAGAGCCTAAAAGCAGAGATAGCTCTTAAGCAGCAGATTTCCCAGTGATGGAAATGCAAAAGTATGAGATGGTTGTTTTGACTGAATGAAAGGTTTGCATTGCTCAGCCACACAGGAGGCCACAGTCCTTTGACAGAAACAGCTACTTTAAGAAAGGCGGAAACCCTAAATATTTGATACTGTTTCTTGGAAGCAATGATCAGAGATTTTATTTATGTTTTTAAAAGATGCTGAATTATGTACTCTGAAATAAATACTACTTTGAAAATAATCTGGGAAAACAAATGCAGAACAAATGACTTAATGGAGAGCCCCAAAAGCTTTCCTGCAGAGCTGTTACTTCTCATCCTTTGCACAAGAAAAAGTCTATTTAAAGTTTCTATTTATGATGGCACCCAGACAGTTTTATCTGAGCATATGAAGCACTTCTTATTTTCATCTGTCAAAGGCTGCTGCTGAAATCAAAAGCTTTACCAGGGGGTAAACCTATTGTGCTGCTTTATTACATATTAGTCATCCCTCTGTCTCCTCCAGCAGCTGAAGATCAGAGTGTGACTTGTCCCCAGCACTGTGCTGCTCCCACGCCTTGCCAAAAGGGTATTTCCTTTTGATTAGATATTAGCTGGAAGCAGCTCATCTGCAGGATCTTCTTAAACATCACTAACAAAGCAGGGTTTGCACAGATCCCTTAGGATAGGGTAAAGCACCCACCTCTGCTCCACTGGAGCAGTCCAGGGCCTGATGCACACAGTGGAGAGTCTCAAATAGAGGCCCAGCTCTCAGAGGGGGTTGCTCTGATATATAAGTAATAAGAAATACATATAGAGCCCAGCCAGCCCAGCAGCCAGCCGCATGCACTGACCAGTTTCTTGAGGTGCTCATCTCAGAACTTCTGGCTTTGATGTTGTTCCTGTGGGAAGCTTTCTGCTGCTGAGCATCTGTACGTGAACAAGAGCCGCTTCACCTTCCACAATCTGCAAGCCAAGGGAGGCAAGGAGCCTTACTAAGGGGATGAGAGGACAGCAGGACACAGCACGTCCTGCAACACCATGTCCCCTGGGGACAGCAGTGCCACCACCTCCTGCTGCTGGGGACATGAGCAGGGACACTGTGAGCTGCAAACACAAGATTCCAAGCTGAGCTCGACTCCACCATTACCCCATGCAACAAGAGTCACAGGAGAACACCTCTATTCTTTCTCCTTCCCCAAAGAAGCAAGCCAAAGCCACTATGTCCCTGAGTTGGTCTAGAGATGCCTCTGCTCTTCTCTACCTTATACTCAAGTGTCCTGGATGCTGTGAAGGTGGAGAATATGCTTTGCTAGAGAAACCTAAATATCTGGTATGCGGGTAGGCCAGAGGTGGCATTGGGGTGTGAAAGCCTGTTTTAGTGTTCTGGGATAAGGGTTCATTTGTTTTTGATGGCTTCAGATCTGCATCTAAAAAACAAGTCCCCTTCCTCTGTTTTTATGCAGTCCAGACATGGGCATGAAGCCAGACAGGATGGAGCTGCAGCATCTTCTCATTGAGCTGCTAGAGCTGCCTCTTCTCATGTTCTTCCACTTGCAGAGAGAGGCTCCTAGCACATGCCAGGAACCTGTCACAGATGTTCTTTGGAGCTCATTTACACTTATGTGTCTTGTCCATAAGCAACCTTGCAATTAAATGGAGTGATATTTTCCTCATGGAATATGAAACCTGTCTGTCAATGTCTAGTGGCTGACACTCAGAGACTGCCAGTCCCACACACTGTGTCCTTTGTCCCCAGCAGAAGATGCTGAGAAAGGAAAGTCAGGCAGCATCCAGCTTTGTTCCCACTTTGAGAGCAGAGCAGGAAACGTGTAAGGATGTATGGAGAGACAGCGTTTTACAAGTTTAAAGATACACAGCATGGGCAACAGAAAGAGCTGGATGGAAGTCATTGTGCAGAAAGAAACCTATAACATAGTTTTCATCCCAGAAACAAGCTGGATCTGTTGTGAACAGAGAAGGACTTGCGGGTGATGTGATGGTTGGAGGCTGCCTTGGGCACAGCAGTCATGAAGAGGTAGAGCTTTTGACTCAGAAAAGGAGGGGGCTCAGCAGAACTGCCACCTTTTTCTTCTCAGACACAGCCTGAGCACCAGGACTTGATAGGAGTTATGGCAGCCCTGAGCAGCTCAGTAGGAGGGTTGCAGCTGATAGTAGAACCTGTACGTAAGAGTATGAAGTCACTAAAACTACAAGGCAGACACTTGTGCATAGGAATAGCATCACTGAAGTCCATGAGGCAATATAAGTATTTACATGGCAGTAGCTTTAGGTGCAGACAGTATCAGTTTCTACATTACAGTCCTACAAACCCCATTTCAGCATCAGAAAGAATTGGAACTGGGCAAACTTTGCACAGTAATTGCAAGGTATTTCCCCTACCTTTATAAAAGTATCACAACTTTAAGGAATTCTGAAATTGTTTCTTCTCTGTAACAAAATACCTCCAGGGTGCAAGTCAAATGTATTTTGGGGGTTACCATTGTGCTGGGGAATGACAAGGAGTGACACGCAGGAGAGACAATGCAGTGACATTATAGTGTGAAAATCTATCATCCTAAAGTTGCTGAACATCCATATCACATATGCACACCAGAGGGACAGGCAGCTGGTCCAGGGGGGTTGGGCTGACTGGGCATTTCCATCAGGGACATGATGGGAATGGACATAAAGTACCTCAGCCTCAGCAGGAGGCTGTGCAAGTGGTGTATTAAGAGTGTGCCACAGCCAAGGGTGGGAAACATCAGTTGCACTGCTCCCTATTCACATTCTGCAGATACATCCTGCCAATAACCTCAGGCCCTTATCAACCTGCCTCTCTTTTCATATAGGATTTATTAAAATACCAGAATCTCAGAGCTGTTCTTCAGAGATGAAGCTTATCATCAATCCAGGCGGAAATCAGACAGGTTTCTGTGCTCACAGGCAGCAGCCAGTGCCCAGCAGCCCCCATGAAGATTTCCTATCAGATAATGCACTGATGGAGTGGGCCAGGGTGCTGCTGGTGAGCATGAAAAAGCAGAACCAGCCTCATAAAGACTGTAATAAAGTCATTACTAACAGGGAAACAACATAGCAGATGTCTGCCTGAAACTAAGATTCGGGGTAGATAGATGTGTGCTTAAGCATACACATTTTCTGGCAATCATTGCATACTATTGAATGTTTTCAAAGTTGCTCCTTTTTTATTTCAACAATTGGGGTGAAGCCTTGTCCTTAGAATGATGTTTTTTTCCTAGTGGGCTGAAGATGTTACAGCTCTGTTCTATTTGTTGCACTGAGAAAAAAATAAATGCATAAAATGGGTTTTGAACCATCATTTTCTGAGTAATTCAAAGTAATTGTAACGCTTCAGATCTTCAGGAGTGCTTTGGGTTTCTGGGCTCCTACAGCTTAGAGTGATTTAAAATTAATGGAGTACTTAAAGTTTTTAAGAGCACTTCAATTTGCAAGTGATCAGAGTGCAGGGATGCAGAGAACAAAGTCATTTAAAATAACTGGAAGTGCCTTTCAGTGTTTATTGTAACTGTGGCATAAACAGCACCATGTTCATGTGTTGCCAGCACTTCCATTGGATCCCATGTGCCATGGAGTTTGCTCTCTACAACAATAAACTCCTTAATAAAATCACCTGGCTGATCAGGGCCTCTTAAAAGACAATCTGTGTTTCAAACAGCCAAAAAGCTGCGTATGCTGCAGAAATACAACAGAACAGGGGCACAGGGGCATTTATAGACATATCTAAAGGTGTGTAGATATACACAGCCTAAAAAAACCTGTTTCTAAACAGAGCAGTTTAAGTTAAAAAGCAAAACTAATAGATCTTACAAAAACAAACCCAAATAAAAAAACCCTTTGAGATTTCCTGGAAAAATACACTTGTAAAGGTGTTTTTTCATGCTAGGAGGAAGCTAGATACACTGATAAAGGGTCATTTACAGAAATCACATCTAATGTAGCTCCTCAACTGACTATTAGAGCATTTCCTTGCATGTCTATTGAAACTTGTGACTAAGAAATAACTTCTCAGTTGTTCCATTCATCTGCAATGAATCTCATGACTGTAGAGGGAAAGATGGCATCCTGAAATTACAGCTTTCTTGTCAATGTGCTTGAACAGGTCATTTTTCAGCTGAAAGCAGACATCAAAGTTCCTTTTCCAAAGTGTTATTCAAAGGAGTAAATGATGTGGAGAAAAGACCCGACAGTAGAAAGGAAAATAACATATTCAATCTTTGCACAGCAGTTTCAGACAAGGCAGGTGCTAAAGGAAGAGCTAGGCTTGACCCCCCATTTGACATCTCTAAAGGTTCAAATTTTGGCTGTTTGTTAAGCAGGCACTTAACAAACCTTGTCAAGAAGAGCTCATAAGCGAATTAGTCTCAGAAATAACTCAGACCACAGAAAGTGCCCACGAACCTCAGCACAGCGAGTCCTTCAGCCCACGGCTGTGGTTTCTGAACATGGCAAGAGAAGAGGAGGAGGGTGAGAAAAGGAGAATTTTCCTGCTAAGAGAGCACTGGAGAGGCAGAAGGGATCAGCTGAAAGAAGCAAAGTGTTCAGCAGACCTCCCCAGTCTTGGATATGGGGAGAGGAAAAGGTGAAATAAATAGAATTTCAATGAGATTTTATAAAGTTTCTCTTCACCAAACCACATATTCTTAAGATAGAAAACAAGAGGATAAAAGCTTAGCAGAGAAAATCTCAGCTGGTAACCAATATTACTATAGCACTTCCACTGCCGCCGCCACCACCACCCCAGGTCAATGCTATGGAGCTACCATCATGCCCTGCTTTTGAGATGGAGCCTAATTTATGGGAAAGCAATCACCTGAGTTTGCCTGCACTACCTAATCCAGCAAAGCAAGTGCAGGTGTTAGCTTCTTTTCCCAAAAGGCATTCAAAGACCCACCAAATACATCCAAACAGATGGATTAAAGCCAACAGATTCTCTATTGAGCACTGTGTACAAAGCAACTATATGTGAATTCTCATGAGGCAAAAAACACTGAACTGAAACACAGCCTCCTATCAACCAGCACCAGGAACCCTGCCATCAGGCCTTGCATGATGCCAGATCCTGGTGAAGCACGTACCTGATAGCTGCTGGCCTTCAGGGGCAAAACAAATCCATCTTCCAAGAGTCAAGATGATGATTCTCTTTGGCAGCTTGGCAAAGGAGTCACCTCTTTATGTGAACCATGGTAGACATGCAGCTTCTGCAGCCCAGCACAGGGAGATGGAGAACACCAAGTGGGGAATCATAGCAGCCATTTCCCCTATACCTATGTCAGTGCTGTCTCTTTGCCCTGCTCCTTCACCATGAGCGTAGCATGGTCAGGCACAGGAGAACATCACTGAGGCACCTATCTCTAGAAAAAAGGATGAAAATGGAGGTTGCCTGATCTTTAAATGATTCCAACATCCCAGTCCCACCCCTTCCTAATTTGTACCTGATTATCAAGCTACCTGAAGTCAATCACTCACTATTAAACACTGCAGTATCAGGTAGCAGCAATATATGCCCTGTTAATTAATAGATGGATGATGTGTGCGTGCTTATAGGGAATATTGCTGCACTCTGGAAGGCTACAATCAGGTCTGTTTATTTCCCATGGTCTTGGGAAATAGCTTAAAATTCAGCAGTACTGCTTTTAAAGTGCTACAGGTAGCTGTAATAAAGGTTATCTATCCTATGTCGTGAGTGATGAGAATAGTGGAGCCTAGATTCTGCACCTGAAAATGTGAGATACAAATATGATATATATAAATGTGAGATAAAAATGTGAGATACATTAGTTATGGCATACGATACGTAAGTCTACATGTTTAAGAGGAAAAAAACCTACGTCTGAGATGCAAATGGACAGTTTGTGTGATACTGTAAATTGCCAGCGTATGGAAGCTGTGAGCAAGGAAGGACAGTGTAAATGACTGCTTTGTGCATGGGCTGCTATTACAATTAACAAGCACCTTTGGCTTTACAGAACTTGATGGAAAGCCTCTATAGTATAAACAATACAATTATGTCCGGAAAAGGCAATCACATATCCTGCAGAATAGTTTATGAGGATGTTAACTCAATAGGCAAATCATAATTAATTAAGAAGCTTAATGTGTTGACTTTTTAATGTCTAATTATACCTCTATTTCTATCAGTTACAGGTAAGAGTCATAGAAGTGGAGGCAAAATGCTTTTTAAAGAGATTTCCCTGGTTTTTAAAAGAGCATTTCACAAAGGAATGTGAGATGAGAGCTTGAATTACCAAAGGGGTACAAGAAGTGATGAGAAGGTGAAGCAAGAACTTCATAAATCAAAATATAAGCATAGTATAACAGAATATTTTTGTCATTGAGATACCTGACTGTGAACTTGGCTTCCCTATTGAAATCAAGTACTTAGTGCTCTGCTTTTCCAAACACAAACAACAAACAATTGGTTCTAAATTTGAAACAGTTCTTGTATGATAGACTTGAGCTTTCTGCTCTTCAGGAACATATGAGAAGGCCACGTTAATCAGCCAGAAGGGCCGCCACCGTTGTTTTCAGTCTTCACTGAATGGAGCCCTTTGAGGTTTTCCCAATCTTGCTAGGGTACAGGAGCTCCACTGGAGTGAGGATGGCAGTGATGGACCCCAGCATTACCAGGAACAGTAACGCTGCAGATGACCTCTCATCTATCCCTTCCATCCTCCCACATGCTCCAACTGAGAGGGTGGCCAATGCCTAACATAGGACATCTGTCCTTACAGTGTCTGTACATGCTCTGCATCTTGCAATGACCTCAGTCTGCTCCTGAAGTCTGATGGACCATCCATGAGGTGCACAGAGTGCTAGAACTAGGGAAAGCAGTCTGCCTTTCCACCAGCTCCTTGCAAAACCAAAGCATCTCTATGCACAGCCAGATCTGAGCTAAGCTCTTGTTCATCTGTCCATATTATCACTGCTTTCACATGTGTGCTGACATGTCCCATGTCATTGGGGATCCTGGTAGCTAACCTGCTTTAAAGAAACCCCACAAACTAGGATGAGTTACTTAGTGCCTGCTAAACAACAATCCTTTCAATGGGTGTAATTTCCTGATTGCAGTCTGGTTTTATTTCAGGCATACTCTGTGGCCCAGGTTCATAAAGCCCACTTGTCATTATACAGTACTAGAAAACACAGAATCATAGAATCATAGAATAGTTAGGGTTGGAGAGGACCTTAAGATCATTTAGTTCCAACCCCCCTGCCATAAGCAGGAACACCCCACATAAGCCATGACACCCAAGGCTTCGTCCAATCTGGCCTTGAACACTGACAGGGATGGAGCACTCACAGCTTCCCTGGGCAACCCATTTCATCATCTTACCACCCTAACAGGAAAGAATTTCTTCCTTAGATCCAATCTAAACCTCCCCTGTTTAAGTTTGAACCCATTACCCCTTGTCCTGTCACTACAGTCCCTAATGAAGAATCCCTCCCCAGCATCCCTATAGGCCCCCTTCAGATACTGGAAGGCTGCTATGAGGTCTCCACGCAGCCTTCTCTTCCCCAGGCTGAACAGCCCCAACTCTCTCAGCCTGTCTTTGTATGGGAGATGCTCCAGTCCCCTGATCATCCTCGTGGCCTCCTTTGGACTTGTTCCAACAGCTCCATTTCCTTTTTATGTTGAGGACACCAGAACTGCACACAATACTGCAGGTGAGGTCTCATGAGAGCAGAGTAGAAGGGCAGGATCACCTCCTTTGACCTGCTGGTCACTCTCCTTTTGATGCAGCCCAGGATACGGTTGTTTTCTGGGCTGCAAGCGCACACTGTGGTTGGCTCATGTTCATTTTCTCATTGACCACCACCCCCAAGTCCTTCTCCTTGGGCTGCTCTGAATCTCCTTTTTTCCCAACCTATAGCTTAGTGACAAAGATGTTGAACAAGACCAGTCCCAACACCAGTCCCTGAGGAACACCACTCATCACTGACCTCCAGCCGGACACTGAGCCATTGACCACAGCGTTTTGTGTGCGGCCATCCATCCAGTTCTTTATCCATGGAGTTGTCCACCTATCAAATTGATGTCTCTCCAATATCCAGGGTTGAAAAAATGTTGTAAATTGCATGAAGAGGCATGAATTTCTTTACGAAGAGCAGGATTAATATTTATTTAATGAAGAAGAACATCTAAACAGGAAAAAGTAAGGAAAGGAGAGAGAAAAGAGGAAAAATGTCAAGAAGTCAAAAAACTTGTTAAAAAAGAAAAAGAAAGGTGATTTGTATGAGAAAATATTTGTGTCACTTCCTAGCCTGCTTCTTTTCCCCATCACAGGCTGATGTCACATCTGCAGTCCTAGTTGTAGGCTAATCTGCCAGGCTGCCGATGGCAAGGAAGAAGGAATGCAGGCTCATTTGCCACATCCCAGCTGTTGGTGTTCACAAACCCTACTAGATTTAGCTGTGGCTGCTGGCTGGAAGCTATCTGATCTGCTTTTTCCCTTCAGGTCACCCCGTCTTTACCACTGCAGGCAGAACAGGCAGGGCATCTTCAGACGATGCAGCTATGTCTATTGATTTATATCACCACTGGTTTAGATCTGCATAATCTCTCTGACTATTAATTCTCCATTTTCCCATGGGCAGAGTTGCTCACTATAAATCAGAGTTCTTCTTCATAAATTCTTTTTGTCGTCTGTGGGAAGCATGGATTGAAGTTCACTTTTGCAGACTTGATATGTTGCCTGTTGTTGCTCGAGTTCCCTGTGTACTCAGCATCGGTACAAATGTCAGCAATACAAATACTTCCCAGAGAACCATAAAGCACAGAGAACCTTCTACAGATTCAGCTAAAGCCTTTGCCTGCAGGAGTCTTACTGGCTTTCCCCTGTCCCTCGTTTGGCAGCGAAGGTGATTCATAGCTACAGATAATGCTAAGCACAAAATGGGAGAATGAGAATAGTTTTGTCATAACTCCCACCAAGATATTTTTCAGAGAATGAGCAAGTCTTCATCTATTAAACTATGTGTGTTTTATTAGTTCTAGTAAGAATGTATTAGACTGACAAGGACCTCAGAGGTATTTGTCTTTTTTTTAATACCCAGGCTGCTATTGTAATGAGAGCTCCAGAGCCAGATGGGCCAGCAACCATTGTGCTTCATCTGGTTAGGAAATTAAGTGACGGATGCAGGGTGCATTCAAATGGGGACTGCTGCAGTAAGTCTGAAGACCTCAGGGGAAGATTAGCTATAGCTCATAGTCATCTTAAAGCTCTTTCCAGCCAACAAAATGTGGAAAAGAGTTGCATTAAAGAAGTATCCCCATAAAATTGCTGTTGGACTCTGATAGCAGTAGCAGAGCAGCTGGCAAGAGTTAACAGTAATGTCCTTTCAGATACCTGGGTTTGTTGTGCAAACAGCAGAGTGTTGTGAGGATTTCACATTCAGAAGTAGCCTCAGGAAAGTAGATAGGCTGTCACCTCTGAGCTCTGGGAGGGAAAATGAGCTTCCAGACAGAGGTTGAGAATATTTTGGAGAAGAAAAGGCCAAGCAGACTACTGGAGGGATGAGAAAATTCCAGATATTCTGGGAACGGCAGGTTTTGTCTCTAATGAAAGTGAAGGTATAATAAGAGTAATGTCAATTGCTTCTAGTAAAGTCACCCAATCAGAAAGTTTGGGAAGAATATTGTTCACTGTTTTAACAGTTATTCCTTAGTTGATGACTCCTGAATGGTATCTGCAAGACAGTCAAAATCTTTCACCGCTGGCAATGTAGCCAAAGAACTCAGTAGCTTCTTTCCCTCACTGCTGAAAGGTATGTTTCACACATATGAATTCCCCATGTTTGAAGAAAGCTGTTTAGAACAAATGGACTTAATTATCTAGCAGAATGAACTGGAACAAAAATGATTAATTACATGAGCCCAGAAACCTTGAGGAAAGAAAAAGCCTATAAAACATGGGAAGGTGGCCAAATTTGCCCTTAATGTTGCAAGGGTTTGGAAGTCCCTAAGCATAGTAGTGGTACAAAGGGATGGGGAGAGCAGTATTTTTGCTCAGCCAAGCCTGCAAGCAACAGGAATCATTGAACAACGTGTGCTTCTCCAGCAGAACCATTTCAAAAAGAAACTTTCAGCACCTTCTGCCAATATTTTGCGATGAGCAGACAGCTGATGAAGATCTCCAGTTAAAGAAGATACTAATATCAGATGAAAGCTGCCTCACTGGGCATGTTACTCACCCTGTTGCTTGAAGCTAAATCCTGTAGCTGAAAGCAAAGCCAGGCAATTGTTGCGTGATATCAGTGGTGATTAAAGCCCATCAATAGGATGCAACATAGGTAAATGTTAACTGTAACTTCAAAATATGTTTGGAGTTGTTAAGCTCTGGCAGTCTGTAAAAATGACTGGTTAATCACTCATGAACTACCAGCTGGCTCTTTCTAATCTATACATTCACCCTTACGGTTAGGTGTAATGACAGCTACTGTTTGCCACAGCATCCCCACCACTGCTGTGTACAAAACTGCAGTGCCCTGCTTACTCTGCTCAGTTACCCCTGACCATCTCCCTCGCTCTGTCTGAGTTGATCTGTCATGAGGAAAAGTTGATTTCTGACTAGCACCTTTCCAATCCTGCCATGCTGAGAAAAGTACAGTCTGGTGCTCCACCCTCCAGCCAGGGGCAGGTATATTGTTGTCATGAGTGGTATTTTCCCCCACTGACTGAAGCTGCATCATGGAATTCAGCCTGTTTTCCAAAACCAGACGCAGTAATTATTCATGTAGAGTGAAAACTGGAGGCCTCCTTCCCTGGCAAATTGGTTCCTGGTTCAGCTCCATTGAAATCACCAGCCAAGGACAGCCAAATTACTTGTAGAGCACAAAAAAGCAGAAAACAAAAAGTCCCTGTTAATTTAATTGGGTCCTTTCAAGTGCTGCTGAGATTTTGTTAGCAGAGGTGCTAACATTATCATCTTGTGCTACTTAAAACCCAACACATTTCTCACTGTGTTTTCAAACATAACACTTGATTTTATTTTTAAATATTGATGTGGTCTGTGAAAATTTCTTAGAAATCTTTTATAGGAAGGCCAATTATGAGCAATTCTGGTTTTAACTTGAAGGGACCTTTCAAGTATCGTGTGTGTTTTTCTCCTCGGGGAGAATGATAGGCAAACGCTTCTCTTAATTAGCAAATGCTTATATAAGTTGCCTAAATATAAAATTAGACTTTATTTTCAAGCTGCTGACCCACTACATTCCTTTGTGTCATGTGGAGTTCTGGCACAATAGTAACTGTGAAAATCCTGCTAAAATTGGAGCTGCAAAAAAAACTCTGACTGCTTTATTTTTTGCTTTCTTATGTACACAACAGAAATGGAGGGTCTAGCAACGCCGACGGTGCAGGGGAAAGCTGGAGTGGGATGTATTAAGTGCAGAGTGGGGGGGGAAGGGGGGTGGCCTTCTCTAAAAGGCTTGAATTCTGTCTCTGTTACAGCAAGGAGTTGTTTTGTACCTGACTGTCTGGGTGGAGGATAAGATCTCCTTAATTTTCAGCAGAGCTGAGCATCTGCTGCTTTTAACTCCAGTTCTTGTTACTTCTGCAAGCACTGAGTACACAAGGTACTATCTGGGAGACTTTTATTCAGCCAAACTCTAGCCAGACTCAGTATTTGTAAGCTCCTACAAGGCAATGTACACCCCTAAAACCAATTTACATCCTTTGTGGATATCCCATCACAGCTTTGCATAAGGTGCTCATCTCTGCAAGGGTCCTGGGCCCTCAATGCTGAACAGTGCAGTGATCCAGAAAAGTCCAGAAGATCCAATTCTCCAGACCCTGAGTCACAATGAATGAAAACATCAGTTTAACTGGGGCTGCAGGAGGCTAAATTAACTGCAATTCAAGCTTTCCTGTAAATAATTCACTACCCTGTGAAGTATGTGACTAGTCAACTCAATTTAATATACCAGTCAAAGAAATCAAATGAAAGAAACCCAATACATATATTGCAATCTCATTTTGAAAGTGCTGTTATTTTAATTTGCCTTGTAACCTCAAGCACTGAATAAAAGTCATACACCTTCACTATTCCAAATGCCTTAAGGAAGGAAAGGTGCTGGAACAAAATGTTTCCCACTCTGAAATTAACTGACAGATCTATTTATTCTTCCATATGTTGATCATGGAGAAGATGCAAATATAGTACAAACGGCACGCACATGTCTGAGCATAAGCCATAGATATCCAACCTCGCTAGCACGTGCCTGAGACTGCAACACACTGAAAGCAATGGACCATGAGAAGTGTGGATAAGGCATTAACTTCTTCTGGAGGGGCAAAGGTGCTGCCAAAGCCCAAAACCATGCTGCTCAGCCTTGTCGTTGTCTCACTGTCATGAAAGCATTCAAGGCATACCATGTTGTGAAGACCTGTGTCATCTAACAGTAAGCTTCTCTAGTGGTACCATTAGGGCATGCAGCTGGAGAGACCCATGTCATTTGGCCTTGTAATTGCACAGTGCTGAGTATTTGTTCTTCAACATTTTTTAATCACAGCTTCTGAAAAAGCATAGGGAATGGGAAACCTCCAGTGAAAGTTGGGCTCAGGGAGGGTAGATTTACATTAGACATCAGGAAAAATCCTTCCCTGTGAGGGTGCTGAGGCGCTGGCACAGGGTGCCCAGAGAAGCTGTGGCTGCCCCACCCATGGCAGTGTTCAAGGCCAGGTTGGATACAGGGGCTTGGAGCAACCTGCTCTAGTGGAAGGTGTCCCTGCCCATGGCAGAGGGTTGGGTCTGGATAAGCCTTATGGTTCTTCCAACCCAAACCAGTCTGTGATTCTGTTTGTATGAAATCCACGAATGCTCTGAAGAGGTTGTTCATACTGGGAATGAGATAGGCTGGTATCTGAATGTTGGAGGTCTTGTTTGCTTTAGTCATAAAATGAAGGAAAACAGAACATTTTGCCTGGACAGTGACTGTGCTAGAGAGCTGATTCCTACTTCATGTTTTGACCTGTAGCTTTTCAAGCTTATACTTACTTATGCATCATTAGGGATTAAAGTAAAAAAGGGAAACCCACCAAAGCATCCAGTGACCGCTCTCCTGGGTGATAGAACATGGCCATCCAAAGAAGCCAGCAAGGAGCGCAAAAAGAAGCTCTGTCCATCTAGTAAGGAAGAGGGAAAACCCAGGACAAATGGCAGAGCTCAGTTCTGTCAATCTCCTCATAAGGAAATTTAATTTGCTGGTTTAATATGTTTTGCTTGACCTAGCTTTCAATAAGTTTGAGTGACACTGTCAAGATGATTTATAGCAGTGAAGACCAGAAAATCATTATAGTTAAAAGTTAGCAAACACTTTTTTTCTAGTAATTTATGAGTAGGGAGTGATTTCATCCTTTCCTCTTGCAAGCAGGACCTTTCCTTGGTGGCAGTGGGTTGTAGTAAGGGCTCAGTATTTACCAGAATATCTCCCTGTCAACTTCTCCTGTAGGACAATTAAGAATACAGACATTGCTAAATTTGTATCAGATACAGATATATGAGGTAATGAGGAATTGCCTTTATGATGTTACTTTGATAGTTCACACCAGGATATATCAAAAGATACAAGCCTTCTATGTTAGGGAATGGTCAAGGCAGAAAGTTGTTGTTATGGACTTACGGTCTCTTTTACTTCCTATCTCTTTTTTCTGGGATTTCCCTATAACTTATATATATATATATATATATTATTTTGTATACCAAAAATCCCCCAAATCAGTCAAAGTAAGCCTCAAGGGCAGACAGAAGAGTTACTTAAGTGAGACACTGGCCTGATGGGCTCACAGCTTAATTTGCTGTGAGTTAAGTCATACCAATGGCCATTGCAATTAATCTGGAGGACTCCTAAGTGATGTTCCCTTAGGGAAAAAACAGCAAAACCCTGCAACAAGATGTCAGGTAAAAGTGTTGGGCTCGTAATGAGATCCCATAATTCAAACTAACTCTAGATACAGAAAAAAACACATACAAGTGAGAGACCTTGTTGCTCAAGACATAAATGAATGTGTTGAACACATACATTCTCCATCACTGTGAGTTGTGGCCAGGCTCATGGTATGCCCTGGGTGTGACATCCATGACTACTCACCCCCATCTTAAGTTGGTCCCTCATTCTGTCTCAGGCACTGAGCCTGCTCAAGCTGGAAGTGATTGGAAGCTGGGAATGCTCAGGAACTAGGATGAGCCATGGCTGCAGAAAAAGAGGGATGCAGGGCAGAGCTGAGGCTGATGCCATTCCTCTTGCGGAGTAAGTAAAGGCAAAAATAGCTGCAGAAGTCCCACTCACTGGGGTCTGCTCCCAGCTGTGGTGGCCGAGCTGCTACACACCACGTCAGTGGCCAGGCTTTATTTAGTTCAGCATCTTGGGCCCTGCAGCAGATTTGGCTGAAAACAGCTCTAGGGAGAAGAGCCAAGAATCAATTATGGAGAGCTAATTGATCAGCAGTCTGGGTGTGATGTGCTGCAGTTCACTTACCCATGCAAACAGGGTTGCTCTGAATAATGCAACCATACATGGCCATCTCTGTGCTGCATTTCAGTGGCTGAAGTGGCTAAATGCTGGCAAACTCTTACACAGGAGCCTGATCCCAGGGGCAGTCTGAGGGTGCCCTTTAGCCACCCTGGGGCTCAGGAGCCATGCAAAATGGAATACTTTTCCCTCTGGACCTTGGGCAGAGATTGCAGCAGAGGGAAATCCCTTCTGATGCCCATTCATGGCTGTGTCCTGGCTGCCATGAGCTGACCTTAGGGCAGGACTTTCTCAGCCCCTCACTAAGACCCTCAAAGGCAGAGAACAGGTCAGGCAGCATTTGAAAAACCTGCAGCTTATGGTTGTTTCGTGTTAGACCTTGCCTAGTTCTACCCCAGATGCTAGTATTCTGAAGCTCATGGTACCCAAAATAAGCACAACAATATCAATAACCATTACAATGATAATAAACACAGCTATAACAATAAATATTAATCCGGAAAAGTACCTAATAAATGACACCATTGCAAAGATATTGGGTAACCTAATGCACAACTAATGGCTTCTCGTGGTAACAAAATTACTAATAAATTATAAGCTATTAAAGCCTAATCTGTGCTATCCCTTTCGGAGTTGTGCTCCCTGTTTGAGCTACCCCAGCCTCGGGTCTGTCCCAGATCCTGTATGCTATGCCAGGATTGCTGCATTTATTAACTATTCTCAACTCAGCATCTGTTACCTGTATCCAAGCTCTGACATTCTCCCCTACTAGGTGCTTCCAGTAAGCAGTAAGCAGGTTCTGAGCCATTTTTTGGCACGTTTAACATGCAGTTGTATTAAATGGAATAATCTCTGGATGTGGCCCCAAGCTCACTAAGCTGTATGTGGACAAGGCACAGGAAAATATTCACATTACAGCAGTTTTGTCACAGCTTCCACAGTTGTAGGGTGAGCTGGGCCTTTTCCTATTAAAGAAATGGGTACCACAGCAAAGGCAGAGATCAGACAGATGAACGGGCAGACTGGTAGAATATAGGCCTCAGCTTTGCTTCACACCTACAACAAAACATCTCTTGAAGTAATCAGATATTAAAGACAAAGCAATAACAACAACCTGATTCACACTTCCAGTTTGTAAATGTTTACTTTGTAAATAAATAGTGGAAACATGCTGTTTATCCCAGATATAAGCCATGCCTCCAAAAGTAAAAGCAAATACATTACAATACTTGTAGTTCTCATTTTTTGTCAGCAGTTTCTGTTTCCTAATTTCAATGTGCTGAGAGTACTTTGGAATCTTGTTGTAAAAATGCTTCATTTGTTGCTCGAGATTTCTTTCTTGATGCAACATTGCAAGAGAAACAAAATCCCTTCCCTGCTAGGGCTACTCAGGCTATGATATACTAGGGTGCACTTTGACAAATTTTTCTTTAAGGGCCTGGTTACAAATAAATGAACAGTTTTAAACCTACATGATGAGCTCTTTGTTCTTTAAGAGCTTTACATTATTTAAAGTCTTTCATTCTGCTTAGGTCTGCAATTTCTTTCAAGGCCTTTACTTTTGGATGCAATGGTATCTGAAGATGGATGTAAAGGTTAAAGTGTGAAATATTAATCTGCTGAGCAGCTGGAAATTGCATGGACTGAAGGTGCCAAACCTGAAATAATTCCTCCTTGAAATTATCAGTCACTCTGCTTTTTTTCCATAGAAGTAGTTTCAAGCATATTGCGGTGGTGTCAAGACAACACGTTAGCATGGCAGCATGAATAAACTAGCTACTGAACTTTGCATGTGGCTGCAGATCCATCACAGCCCCGGTGTACAGCACAGCTGGTGTAGAGCCAGCTGAGCTGCTCTCCTCTCCATGAATTAAGGAGATGTGTAAAACACAGGCATAGTCACTAGATGTTCACAGAGCACCTCAGACCCAACAGTCCTTATGGCCTACGTGGAGATTGCATAACAGCAGCTTCCTAGAGAAAATGGGAATGAAGAATGTAAAAACACCAGTAAAATCCATAAGGACTTCCCACAGGGCTGAAGTTGCAGAAATGGTGATTATGTATATTAATTAGCAGACATCTCACTGTACCTCCTGGGCTCTTTGCTCATTGTTTGCTGGACAGAGGTTTTTGTTTAACATGGCTCTGATTAAAAGAACCAATAAGTAGATTCAATGATATGTCAATAAGTCATGAATTGCCTCAGTTTTCAAGTCAAATGGCACTATCTTCTCCTTTCGCTCAGACAGCTTTGTTTGTAAGACTGGAATAAAAGTTGGTATTTAATTCCAAGCCTTCCTTAGCTGGCCTAGTCACATTGCTTGTTTTGCTGTACAGACTGTGCAGTCACTTGCAGGGTACATTGTAAAGCTGTAAATAACAGTAATAATGGTGGTAATTGAGTGCAAGATTACTTTCCTGCTAACAAGGGATACTCAAACGGTTATCTTTTGATAGAAAAAGCAAGGAAAAAAGATTAATTGCTGTATTTCCATCCCAAGCATGGAGCAATGACTGATTAAACTGCAGGGAAGTCTAATTAATATACCAGCTTTCCCTGAACTCCCCAGTGTCATGATGAAATGTGGTTTTCTAGCTTTTCAAGAAATAAAAAGAGAGCCCTTCAGAACTGATGGTGCAGAGTGAAGGGGACACCACTGAATTATTGCCAGGGAGTGTCAGATAATGTCTAGCTGATTTTCTGATTCCTGGAGCTCCTGGACCGAGTCCTAGATGTGGTGCATCTGGCATCCCACCATCCTGATGTGTTATCTCTTCCAGCTTTGGTCTTGCTGGAACCATGTGCACCAATATCCCACTGCCAATTATGCTAGTTTGGCTGGGTCCCCATAAGTGTCCATGCAGCTCAGTCCTCCGAAAATGGGAGATAAATCACCTCAGATGAAGCCTGTGTGCAGGGATGGCTGATGTCCACGGCTGACTTGACCATGCGTCAGAGCCTCACATTGATTGTCCACCACCATGTCCCACTGAAACACGCTAACCCAGGAAGGTCAAAGCATCTCTTGCCTCCAGCTACTTAAAGGACTAAGCTCCATGTAGAAAGCTGTGCTCTTTGTGTAACACCTCTGCATACTGGCTGAGGGAGCCAAGTGCACGTGTCAAGCTGCAGGGAGGGAATGGGACTCACCCTGCTTTGCACCTCATCATCCTCATCCTGATATTAATGGCAAAGCTCTGTAGAGGCTGGAATACCTGTGGGTCAGGTCAGCCATGACATGTATGTGCCAGTATTGCAGAATGTGAAGATGATTCCAGCCAGTTTACTCACACATTCTTCCTGAAATCCTCTTCTAGGAACATAAATGTTATTGAGAAGCCCATTTCATACACTGGTTATTTTTCATTCTTGTGTTGGAGTAGCCAAGCCCTAAGCTGGAGGCTGAAAAGCTTGAAGGAGAGTTATCTCATCTTTCCAAAGTATTTTTTAAATCACAGGCCCTTAGTGCTGCCCCTGGAATCCCATACCCTGGTGGGAATGAAGTTCTTATCCATTTTTATCATATTCCCTGTGTCCTCTGGTCCTGAGAGCAAAATGAAGTGGAAGAATTTCATAACAGACTGCAAGACAGATGCTTGTAAGATGTCAGGCCACAGGCACATTCTGTGCTTCACGTTCGTGCCTGGTGGCTTCAGAGCTTTCCTTTCTCCCTGTCAGCTGTAATTTCCTTGCCTTGCTCCTTAGGAAATTGAGGGAGTAATAAAACTGTGACTTACTTTTTGCAGATGAATATATTGGAAGTCACATCTAAAGACCTCCTGCTTCCTGGAAGCTTGAGAAGCTCAAGGAACATTTTCTGTTCAGGAAACTGAGCAGAGTTGAAGGTGTTTCTGTGTATGCAAATGCAGTGACACCATTGATTTTCATGTCAGAAAACAAGAAGCTGAAAGAATAGATTTGCTAGTAATCCAGTTATGCAAAAGAAAAGTAATTGCCAGTCACTTTTGCCTGCACTGTGAGTGTCACCAGCCACAGATCTGAATATGACCCATGGTCATTTACATGACGAGTATTTGTTCTGCATGCATGGATTTCCCTTCCACATAATAGAGACAGACCTTGTTTGGGTTTTATGTATTTTTAAGAAGATCTGCCCTAAGGGTATGGACTCTCTGTTGTATTCATAAGCAGGATCAGAAGTCATTATTTAGGATGAGAGATAACTTATAGTGAGGTGCAGAGCTGGAGCCGGTAATACAATATCCCTAAAAGTCATTTGTACCTTTATGCCAAAGACTTACTAAACAGCAAAAGTATTTGTTTGCATTATACAGTGGCGAGGAGGAGTTAATCATGGGAAGATATTTTGAAGCTGGGTTTATTTTTCTTATAATATTCTCATTAGCAGACTTACTACTGATATCCATCAAGATTGCCACAGAAGTTCATTTACGGTCTGATTCAAAGCCTATTCACTGAAGCAGTGAGAAGACTCATTGATTTCAAAGTAGTCTGACTCTGACTTTTAATTTTATTGGCCCATGTGGCATTTTATTCTGATGTTTCTTCTGGTTTTGCATTGCAGTTCAAGGATTATTTCTTCCTGGATCATTCACTGTGCTCTATTTCTAATGCCTGAATTGCCAAGTGCCTTGGGTTATACATGTCAGAACTACTGGTATTTTCTTTCTATTAATCCTAGTTTTCTTTGGACACAGGGATCGGTTGCAATACTCACTGGCATAATTGGAGTTCTCTCTTGTAAGAGAAAAGACTGATCAATCCCTGAAAACACTTGATAGAGTTTTTGTGGGGAGAGGCCAAAAGGCTCAGTTCAGATCAGACACTTTGATCAGTTTCACGGATCAGGTCCTGGTGACTTGGCACTGCTCTGTGTGTGTATGTAATGCTTCAAAGTGCTTTAGTTTTCAACTTTCTCCCTAATTAGCCACATCCTGTTTGAAAAGCAGCATAAACCAGCAACAAGAACCCTTTCCATTCAGCACCTAGGAGCACTGTGCAGGGATTACTCTGAGCTCTACTATTAGGATGAAGCTGTGAAGGTTGCATTTACTTTCAGAAGTAGGCAAAAGCATTTCCGAGCATCGTAAACCCAGCTTCTCCTTTTATGTGACACATCTGGGTTACGGTGAGCCTCCCCGAGGCAGGCGCTGGTGGTGGTTGTGTAACATTGCAGCTCAACAGGCACAAAGGAGCAAAGGAAGAAAAACAGAGAAAAACAACAAAAAGACATTGTTTCGAAATTAAAAAATAATGATGCAGAGGATAGGGAGGATGAAGGGAGTTTTTCATCCTGCAGCGGGTATCATTACCGGAGGAAATGTAGCTCACTGCTGCTTTCCTGAGCTGAAATGGGTTTTTTGGCAGGGTTGAGGCGATGGTGCACAGGGCTCCTGGAGCTGAGCCTCCAGCCCACTGAAGGAGATGCACAGTGCTGCTGGAGAGCTGGCAGGGTTTGCTGAGAGCCATGGCACCCAGCCTGCAGCCCAAGGACTCTTGTGGCCAGCGCAGAGGAAGCAGAAAGCAAATGCTGAAATCTCCTGCCTGAGGTTGTTCAGACTCAGACCAGCAATACAGGGAGGGAAATGAGTGCTACTGCCTCCACCTCGCCCCTGGCAGCCTCAGGAGCAGTCTTTCATTGTGACACACTCGTGCTCTTGAAAAACATTCCATCCCTCTCAGCATTTACAACCCCTTCACATCGGGCAATTCCCAGACCTTTGCTTTCAGTCCAGGGTACTGCAGTGCATCCCATACAAACCCACTACAGAAAACACAGTTTTTCACATCTTGAAACTAATACAAAACAAAGTCATCAACCAACAGCTGTGATATGAAATGGGCATTCCAACAGGCATACCTGCCTAGGCACGTGGTGTCCACCTTCCCTGCTATGCTCTACTCTTTGTTTGCCACAAGTGCTGTTGCAGGGGTGGAAGAAACGAAGGAGCAAAGGAAGGTTCCTCTTCCCATATGGACTACGATAAGTGGTCCAAAAGAGCTACAGCAGTAGTGAACTGGCAGCTATGGCTTTCCTCTGTTGACAGTAAACCACAGCCACAACGATCATTCACTGCTCAGAAATGTCATCCCTTAATAACTCATTTGCTTTCTGTGCTCAGGTTTCTTTAACGCTTTTATCAGAACATGAGTTACTTTTCTTTTTAAATAGCCTCCTCTGGTAATCTCATTAAAATGCAAACTGAAAAATGACAAAGTGGACAAGAACTGTATAAAAAGCACTATATAAAATGCCAGCTAGCTTGAAAACACTCATAGCTTTTGAGAAAGGCAAAATGAAACAGGAAAATAATTCTGGAAGTGCTTATGATTTACAGAAAATGCAAGGTCATTTCTGCACCCAAGCTCCCCCTTGTCCCATAACACCCTTAACTTGAATATCAAGTATTTCACTGTGGTGGTGTTTATAAATTCATGAGAAACTAACAACATTTCAGTCACTAAAGGTTGAGAAATGAAATTCAGACACCGATTAGTAGTTCTCTGTAAGATCCCTTACAGCCTCCCTGCCCAGGCTTGTAGCACTGATGTTATTTTTAACTGATTCTTGAAGAATTGCCACCAAACCTCCTCTTCTGTGACCATTAGGAATGTCAATAAAAGCTCTATCATTAGATAACCTTGTTGAAGGGCAGGTGATGAACAACAACACTGGAGTGTGGTACACGATGACTGACTGCAAAGCAGCCTCTATAGCACTTCTGGAGGATGTGAGGCTCTGTCTCAGCTCTGCTGCAGTGGATTTGTCACCATAAGAAACTAGAAGCTCATCAGCAAAACAGGACAGTTTTGCTTCTGGCTCCTATTCCACCTCTACCTCCCAAGAAAGGGGCTATTCTTATCACCCAGGGCATCTTTTTCCTAAGATGTCATCAATAAATATGCAGCAATCCAAAAGAAACAACCATCCACGGCTGGAATCACTGAGGGAACATGAAAATATTTACACATCAGAGCTAGAAAGGCAATTTCAATGTTCTAGGACATCATCTGTATGAGTTTATTCATATTACTACTTTCCAGAGAGAGAAAATGCCTCTTATCCTTCCTTGCTACTGAAAAATAATATAGTCTATAAGCACATAGAAATTGATGGTACACTGTCTCCCTTTATTTTCACATCAAGAAAAGTATTTGATGTTCCGAATGCTATAGTAACCTTTCTTGGGTGCCTTCTCCCCAGAACCATGATTTCTGCTTTGGAAAGCAGGGAAGGTGCTCTAGGTAAACAGAAAAGGGAAGATTTGGAGGTGGTCATGGTTTTGAAACAGAAAGTGATAAGAAAGTAAAAGCACAAGAAAAATGCCAGTAGGCCCTTATGGTAACTGGGGGAAGGAACATCCTCCCCAGACATGTTCCTTGCAGTACTCATTTGCTACAGTGAATTTCCCATCCAGCTCCAAGACTGCAGGTGCCATATTTTGGATGACTTATTTTAGTGCAAATTGATCACCCAAATGCTTATTGCAGTATAAAAATTACAGCCAAGATTAAAGTGCCTTTTAATGATGACTGCTCTGGTTTACAACCCTGACACAGCCAAGAACCCAAGCTGTGGGGAGCATGTTTGGGATCCACAGGAAACTCACCGGTATGCTGGTAGAGATAAAAGACTGAGACATACTTCATGCGCAAGACCCTGCTCTACAATTCCTACTGATTTTGCGCATCTGAAAGCCCATAAGGACTCCAGTTCTTGGGAGAAATTCTTTAAAATCAATTTTCTTAAGGCTTATCCTTAATCTCACCAATGTCAAGTCACTAAAGGAACTTCTATATGAATGGGAAGAAGTGTGGGGTTTTTAAATCTCTCTTAATGAAAGTCCAAAAAGAGTTCAGATGCATCCAGAAATGTGCACTTCAGATCATGATTTGGCTCAGGCATCTGCTATGTGTGCTATGATGGGAATTGCTATGGCTCTTTGGGCTGAAATCCAGAATTTGTGCCCCTTTTTACTCCATAAATCCAAACAGAAGGCACTTGACTAATTCTGCTGAGCACAGGAGCTTTAAAATATTCAGCTTTTTATCCCACGAAAGTGAGTGCTTGTTGAAAAATGGCAAGGAAAAGGATTATATGGGACTTTTGCCTGACTAGGCATGGCCAGCGCAGGCAAGACCCCTGTGGGCTGTATGTCTCCTTCTCTGGAGCATTAACTTTGTGGTTTTATAGTCCCCTCTCATTTTTTTTCCACCTTTGATCATTCCTGTAAGCATTAGCCGGTGCTGACAGCAGGAATTTGTGTGAGCGCAGCTCTGCCTGCCTTTGTTTCTAACTCTTTCTTCACATTTTCTTTTGGCTTTCCTTAGCCAGAGTTAATTCTGATCCTCCCCTCCTACTACTGGGAAATGACATAGTTATATATTGCTTATCTCCTTTCATATTTTAATGAAGGGCATGAAAGATAATGGCTGAATTTGTATAGTGGCAGAAGAAAGGACTGGGTAGATGACGCTATTGTCTACACATGCACTGGGTCTCTATAAATACAGAAAATCTGTAATTATCATTAGAAGGTTTGTTAAAATTGAAAAGTAGAGGAATGCCAGTTATCCATCAATGAAAATCTCTCTCTTCCCCTGTTACCCTTGGAGGAAGCTGGCAAACTGTACTCTATTCTGAATATTGTTCCCCTACTTTCATCCTTTTTCCTCCCTTCCTCTCATTTTCATTCCTGTCAAAGCCTGCAATGCCTTCAGCATGATAAACACACTGCTTGTGCTCCTCCACTCCTATCTCACAGAAAAAGATGAGGCTTATTAGATGCTGGCATTTTTATTTAACACAAACGCATTGTTTCAGTTCCGTTTTATTTCCTGCAGATACCTCAGTGACCGTGTGCTCAGTTAAATGTCTGGGAGCTTCTGTATGTCAGTCCTGGCCTGGAGCCCATGTCCTGTCTGCTCTGAATAGAGCATCTTCGGAGGAGCAGCAGTGACAATCATCACCTTGTCTTTACAACTGCACCCTGTAAGATGTGGGCATGGTATCAGGATCCAAATTCACATCCAGGTGTTTCTTCAGGAGACTACATTTGCTCAAAGAGCAGTTAAATATGTATCATGGAACCATAGAATCACAGCATGGGTTGGGCTGGAGGAGACCTTAAAGCTCATCCAGTTCCAACCCCCTGCCATGGGCAGGGACACCTTCCACTAGAGCAGATTACTCTAAGCCCCATCCAACCTGGACTTGAACACTGCCAGGGATGGGGCAGCCACAGCTTCTCTGGGCACCCTGTGCCAGCACCTCAGCACCCTCACAGGGAAGAACTTCTGCCTAAGATCTGATCTAATCTGTGCACACACACAAATATGTACATATTTTTATATTCATAAGTTTACATAAATATATATACATATAATTACAAACCTTGGGACTAAATGTCAAAATCTGTACACAATTATGGGTGAAACCAGGCAAACAATTTTGACTATTTAGAATATTAAAAACATTCCATCTCAGTATTAGCAATTATTACAGTTTCTATTTCTATAACCAGCTTTACAGTTGACATTAATTTTACTTGAAAGATGAGGCGCAGGATTTTTCTACTAGGTGATAAACATCAGTGCCAAAACACTTGGATAGTTTCAGAGATGGTTTCCTCTACTTTGAGCTAAGGAATCCAGCAAAATTAGTCCATTGCCATGAACAGTTTCATTTGTGAAAACCTCCCTCTTTCCAGGGAATAGATGTATAATTGAAATACATAATTCATGCTCAGCTCCAACTTTGAAATTTGAAAATTCAGATATGAAAACTCAAACAAGATTTCTCTTACACTTGCCAGTAGGGTACATAAAGAAACACCCTTCTGTTAGTGACACCAGGAGTGACTCACCCATGCCCTGCAGAGGTGCATGGCCAGATTGGGATCCCAACACAGGAGCAGAAGTCATTCTGCTGCTGTGAGCTCTTCTTCATCAACGGGATGACTGTGTTACAGCCCAAGGGGAGATGGTTTCCCTAAATCTTAGCCTTTATTCAGTATTGTGGTTTATCCCATTCTGAGTAAGTACCTGCTCTGTTTCAGGGCACTTAGCTTAAGCATGATGAGACTTCCAAAAATGTGCAATTTAAAACACACACAGTCACTGTTAGACTTTTTCCACAGAGGTTATGATAATGTCTTTTCACCTCATAATTCTCTGAACTAAGAGCACACCGGCAGTTGCTGTGTCTCAAGTTGTGGGGTAAGGTGTGATGTGTCAGGATACCAAGCACAGGAGGATAATACAACATAACACATACCGCCTCACCCTTTAATTTACATTGAATGCATATTTTAAGCACCTTTCCTTTAAAGACCTTCACTTATACACTGTGGTCGACATGGGAATGCCCCAGATCTGTTTGGCATTTAGACTGGAGCCACAGATATGGCTACATGATAATCAGGTAGCCACATGCTAAAGTATCTGCAGTGATGAATATACAGTATTTACGCACACTGATTTTTGGGGCTGTAATCAGTCAGCTGGGGAAAATCTGCTCTGCTTACTGTTATTTGCATCCCTTATTATTATTTAGCATTCAGATGCATAAGCATCAGATTGGGATCTAAAATTTAGACATCAGGTTTTAAAAATATCCTTCTAAATCTGTATGGAAAGGTCACTGTGCTGCTTGTTGTAACCCCAGTTCTGAGGATGCCACAGCTGCTAAGAGAAGCAGGAGCTCCACTTGCTTCAGACCCAGAACATTTGCACTATTGGGCTGAATTTCATATTGTCCTTGTATTTATTTTTTCCCATTTTTCCCCTTTCATCTGAGCTGGGATGTTAATCATTAGACTTACTCAGGAAATGCGAAATATTCGTAAGCTGCTGTGTCCCAAGAGTAAGGTAGAAAAGATAAAATTCAGGGAAATACCAGTAATGCAGTAATTTCTATCTTCTATATATGTAGATTTTAATCCTAATGTATACTTTGCTGGTATATATAATAGAGTTGTTGAATTTTTTTCCCTTTTCAATATACCATACACTTGAGATAATGTGATTAAACTAGAATTAAAATAAATACCATTCCAACTCTGAAGCACATTTAGCACTGCAGAGGTGAAGCTCATTTGGGTATTGTTATGCATTTCATTTCTTCTGAAGCTCTGCTGCCTAAGGCCAGAAATGTTTAAATAGGTCAGGGATAACTGCCCTTATCATACTGCATTTAGACGTTCCCTTTATGTGACAGCACTTGTTTCACTTTAATCATCAACTTGTCTTGGTGTGTTTTTCAATAATTATTTGAATTATCCCCTAAGACTATTCTGTAATCCCCCCTTTTAAAAAGTACTGCATGCAAAGGGGACAGAGATCTAGGGACAGCAGAATGACTTGGCAATACTTGCCATTCCCAGGCTCAAGGTCTCCATCCCTACTTTTTCACAACTGGAATGAGAGGGAGTGATTGGTTTGACTGCCACAGCAGCAGACAGGCATCCTTTCTACCAACATCAGATGCAAAGCTCCAAAGCAGTTGCCTAAAACTGATTATTCTTCTTTCAGAAAACTTTGTGAGCTCCCCCATCACCAAATCACTCCCAACACCTTGTCAGCATGGTCATAACCCTGCCTCCCCCTGGACAAAACAGGGATAAATGCAAACCCCACTCACATCTGCTCTGTTGCTCAGAGAGGGTTCATCCTTTCTGTTGCTTGGGCAATATTTGCATCGTTGTATTTGAGTATGCTAACAGCAGCAATGTTAGTCTCATCCAATGCCTGCTCAAGTCAACAAAAAGACCTTCCCTGGAAGCAGTGGGAGTTGGCATGGCCCAGAACGGCTCTAACAAGCTTCCAGCAAGCACTTGTAAGACTTAATTTGAGGAGAAATCTGTCTGTAGTTACCTAAACAGATGCTTGTTTCTCTAAGCATTACAAACCTGTCTTACTACTTTCCAAGATGAGGCACTTTTGGATTTATGTTATCAATCAGTGTAGAAGAAACTCAAAGTCAGTCGCAGTTAGGTTGGAAATGGGGATAATTGCTTTTCCAAACCAACTGGAGGCTCAAATCCCTTGAGTTAAGCTGCAGGAGGGGTCACTGTGATGGATGGGGCCTGGGCTTGGTCTGGTCTGATTCACGGATGTGGCATGGATGGGACCTGGGAGGTCTAAATGCTGCCTGTAAATATTAATGTACCAATGCACAAAATATCCACTTCCAGACAATAACAGGAGGGCAGAATTTCTGGGGAAATGGGAGGGGAAGAACCAAAGGTACTTTGCAGAAATCGAAATGGAAACTCAGTGATTGATGGTGAAGGTTTGAAATGGAACATCAGAGAAATTGAATCAAACTGAAACCAAACATTGGAGAAATCAGATCAGCCTCTGTCTCTGCTTGTCCTGTCCACTGCTCCACAGGTTTCCTAGCAAGAGCAATGCATGTTCAGTGTGACCATATGAACAGCAGAATTTCAGCCAGCAGCACACACTTCCTATTGAAAAAAATTATTTGGCATGTGCCATCTCTTCACTTGTGACATGCTGGCTAACAAAAGATAACACAAGGGGCAATATAAACAAAAATCCAGGTATATTAA
Organism: Agapornis roseicollis; assembly: GCA_002631895.1. NCBI lineage: Eukaryota > Metazoa > Chordata > Aves > Psittaciformes > Psittacidae > Agapornis > Agapornis roseicollis. The sequence goes on from NDXB01002588.1 coordinate 410,208, forward strand.
AAATTAACAAAATGTTCTTACCTCCTATTTATCATTTATTTATCCTTATTTATGTTTAAACATTCAGTCTTTGGGCTTTAGCTAATGAGCAGTACCTGCCAGTGCAAGGCCACTGCCAGGAGCATGCAGGCATGTCAAATCCGTATCATTTGTCTCATTTAGCATCTGTGGACACATGAATTTTTAACCTATTTTAAATTAAGTTGCAAGACCACAGCCATTTGGCAGCAAATAACCCCACAGTGACTGGCTGTTGTGTATGATATGCAGTGTACTGCACTTGATCAAGAGCTCCCATGACCGTGCCAAGGGAGAGCTGGCGCATGGCTGATATTTCCTGCAGTAACTCATAGAATGACTCAGCTGGCATAATATTCTTAGGGGTAAAAAGCCCACTGCAGCTTCAACAGGAGAAGGCAGAAACACGGGGAGGCAGGATGTCTGATGGCCAGTGTGGGGTGTTTGGTCAATGGTGATGCAGCGATGAATGGGGCAGTGGCTGGGTGTTGTAGTTTGAACCCAGCCAGGCAGCACGTTCACCCACTCAACCCCCCCCCCCCTTTCCTCCCCACTCCCAGAGGAGTGGGAGGGAAGATGGGCCAAAGAACTCCCACTGGTCAGATAACAACAGTCCAGTAACCAAGGTACAACACAAATCACTATCACTATCACCAACAATAATAACAATGACAAAGAAAACAAGGGAAGAGGGTACAATACCACCCGCTGGAAACAAGCCCAACCGGGAAGTTCCCCCTCATTCCGGGTAACTCCCAGTTACCTCCTGGGCATGACGTGCTATGGTATGGAATACCTCTTTGGTCAATTTGGGTTCTGTCCCTCCTTTCTCCTCGCCCCCCCTTCTCCCCGGCAGAGCCTGAGGCTCACAAAGTCCTTGGTCAGAGCAAACATCACTCAGCAACAACCAAAAACATCGGCCTTACCAGCCTTGTTCCCGGGCTAAGTCAAAACACCAGCTACTAAAGAGAAATAAAACTGACTGCAACTGCTGAACCCAGGACACTGCAGAGCAGGGCAAGCGCCAGGGCTTGAGGGATCTCTGACTTTTTTCCAGCACTACCCCCACCATCATCATGTCTTTCATGAAGCTTCACAGACCATCTTTTAGCACTCCAATAAAAGAACTTTTACACCCCAACTGTTGTGGTGTATTCTTTAGCATAACAGTGGAGAGACATTGCCTTTGCCCTTTTTCTTTTCCTAAGGTGTAGGCAAGGTCTGAACTCTTTTCTACCCCTCCTTGGGAATGCTGCCCATTCTCAGATTTTCATTTCATTACCTGATCTGGCAAAGGCCAGGTATGTGCTTTTCTTCTAAATGATCTTTTCAGCTCTAGTAGTTTATCACAAATTTAAAGTAGCAATTCTGGAAACAATTTTGTTTAATAGTGCTCCTGATGCCCTTGCTTCATGATGGAAGCAGTCAAAGTCATTATGCACTACAAGTACTCATTTCTGCAGTTAGATTTAAAGGAACTTGAGCTGCAAGATGCAAACACTACAAATAAAATAGAGCATTACAGCATCTTTGTAAATACATGTGGAATTATCTAGAAATGGTCTGTAAGGGTCTTTCTCCCATTGGCAATTGACTCCATGCGTGTCCTTTCAACTTACAGTCAGTGGGGCTTGTGCCAGCTGTATATGGGACTCTCAGTTACCCACTCCTCTCTTTCTGATTAATTAGAAATGAAAGACTCACTGAGTAGGGATATTCATGGGGCACAGATGTTTATAACTCTTGCTGTGTCACCAGGAATTTGGCAAGAGATAAGTGATTAGCAAATGATTAGTCATGTCTCTATTAAAATTTCTTTGGTGCCTTCCGAAGTGGGACCTACCTTAAAAGTGCTTATGTTTATGTCGCAAGATAAAGGGGGATTAAAGACTTTTATAAATACTGCTGTTAACCCATGTAATGTAACTAAGACCTTGAAGACCAGCCCGTTACTCTGTCAAAACCTCAATTTGTTGACTATGTCCTTTGACATTTTAGATATGACCTTAAAGTGCTTCTCATGAGCAACTGAAAAACAGAAATGGGGAATGCATAAGAATGGCAGTTTCCAGGATTAATTCTCCTAGTGGAAAGGAAGCTCATGTTTGAGGCCAGGGCTCAGGGACTCCAGGGCTTCTGCTGCTGCACACAGCATGACCATGCATCCAAGAATACTTAAAAATATATCCTTCTGTAAGTCTCATTTGAAGACAGGATGAGAGAGTTGTCCTTGCTCAGCCTGGAGCAGAACAGGCTCTGAGGAGACCTTATCACAGCCTTCTGATACCTAAAGGTGCCCACAACAAATCTGGAGAGGGACTTCTTACAAGGGACTGTGGGCACAGGACAAGGGGAATGGCTTTAAACTGAAAGAGTGGAGATATAGATTAGATATTAGGCACAAGTTCTTTCCCATGAGGGTGCTGAGGGGCTGGCACAGGGTGCCCAGAGAAAGCTGTGGCTGCCCCATCTCTGGCAGTGCTCGGCCAGGTTGGACACAGCTTGGAGCAACCTGGTCCAGTAGAAGGTGTCCCTGCCCATGGTGAGGAGGTGGAACTGCTTGAGCTTTCAGGTTCTTTCCAACCCCAACCATCCTATAGTTCTATGATACAAATAGTATTATTTTCTGAAATGGCTTTAGAAGATGTTTTGCTGTCCTGAACCCTCTGAGGCTGGGTGTCACTCCCATAAGACAGTGAGAACCTTGCCTGGGTACAAGTCCCCTTTCCTTAGGGGCTGGATCTGGTCTCTGCTAGAGAGCAGAGTAACCAGAAATTCATTGACCCCAGGGACGTGGGGCAGCCTCCATGCACCCCCTCCTGCTATTGCCTCCACCACCTCAGCTGCATCCTGGCTTTCCACTCCTGAGTACAGAGAAGTGCAGAAATGGCACTACTACCCAGCAACATCTCCCTGCAGCTCTCCACTTGCAGTGCTGCTTTCTCAATAGTCTCAGTCAATGACTGCAATTGGCTCAAGGAGATTTTCCTGGTGTCAGCAGGCTGGGCTGGGAGCAGCTTTCATAAAATGGGGATGCCAGCCCAAAACCAGGGTGCAGAGGTGTTCTGAGCAGACATCAAGATAGCAGCACGTTCAGCTGCTGTAGAAAACCCAGCCATATGGGTGCCTTAGGCATACAATTGCAAATTAGCTTTCTTGGGCTGAGGTATTAAATCCAGACACAGCTGCCCCATCACCAGCTTATGATTTTGTTTAAATTGTTATGAGCTGTTCTAGGGTTATTAAACTTGGTGCAGTTGCTATTCAGCACAGAGTTGTTGTATGACACAAGGAGAGAGTACTTGAGGAAGAATAAACTCCAGCGACGTGTCAAAGGGATTAGCTCCATGGACTGTCTGCATAACTCTTCATGTCGCAGGCCCAGAGTTATCTCAAGAACCGTAGGGAAGGTGGCATCAGCCTCTCCATCACCACCTTCTAGGAGCTGGCATTGCAATCCTGCGGTGGCATGGCTGAGTCAGGATGCAGAAAGCAGGTAAATCATTTGCGTAGTGACCCATCCTAGAAACAGTTGTTTCCCAGAATGAAAGTTTGCAAGGAGGTAGGGAAAGCTTTTGAGTTAAAGAAGCAATGAAGGAAGCAATGGAAAACTACTGAAGTTGGTTGAAAATTTGCTGATGGCTTGGAGCCACATGGAAAAGGGGGACAAGGCATTGTGGTGAGATGAACACCTGGAAACAGTGACTGGGAGACAAGGATGATGGCTTTACTGGGTGTTGAATGTCAATTGTTCCAAGAAGAAGAACAAAAGAGCAGATTGCCAAAGCTGAGTGAAATCTGCTGTTTCCAAAATGTTCACTCTGCCTAGGATATTTTTTTTTTAGCATCATTGTTCCATTTTTTTCACTTAGAATAAATTCTGCTTTCATGCCTGCTGAATCCACTTCAGCATCCCAGGCCACAACCCACATGTGATAGGCACCTAAGCTCAGACAGGTAGAGTCACCTTTGCTCTCCCAAATCCCATGCATGATGGTCCTTGTTAGATTTTTCTGAAACTGGGAAAGGTCCCAGTGGAAACACCTTGTCTCAGGGAATCTCAGTGTATGGTGGTCCCTGCACTGTACCACGCACCCGGCAGGCTATTGACCATGTCTGAATTAATGACTAACCTTTGCTTTAAATTTTCTATCCTAATGGCATCAGTGACAGTGAAAATTGTTTAAAGTTTCATATTTTGTAGCTGCCTGGAGGGTTTGTGATGAATCACTGAAGTGTGTGCGAGATCAGGACAGAGAAAAAAACAAGGTGCATTTGTTTTGATCTGACACCAACACAGTTAAGTTATACACATCTTGGCTCTCCTCAGCAAGTCTCTGAGATTTCTGCTAAACAAATACAGTAGTTAAGGTGATATACAGCCTCACTGACTCATTTAAGCTACCCTATCACCAAACCCAGCCCTAGCAATTTGAGATTCTTCAATCTGGTTGACTTTAAGTGGGCTAATTCCTCATGCAATGAGCTTTCTGGTGTGTGTTGCAGTTCTGCTGAACATCTCATCTGACACTTCACATTGTCTTCTTCTGTTAGAGTCCATGGTTTTTGTTTTCATCTTTGCTTTTCTTTGAACTTGAACCATTTCTGCTACTGAGCTTTCTATATGGGTGTAAGACTGTGTTTTCTTTGCTTATTTTGAAGGTAGTATCTTCAGTCCAATTTAGAAGTAGGCTCTCTACATTTCACATTCTGAACTTATTTTCATTGCTTGTAAGTGTTTACACAAATTTCCTCTGTAACTAATCAGCTTTGCCATTAATTTTGTACCTGAACATCATCTTTATCCCAGTGCCTTGCTTAGCTCAGTCTTTCTGCTGCAGCCACACGTTCAATGTCCTTCTTACCATGGCTTTTTTCAATTGGTACTCAGCCATCAGAGAATCAACAGCTGGGATTTTTATTTAGAGGAAACAGGGAGTTTTGCATTTGACTTCCACAAGGTCACTAGAATGAAATGACAGAAACTGGGATGTCTCCAGTGTCTGTTCAGGCCTTCGATCCAAAGGTGGGATGGTATCACTTTATATCCTACAAACTGCTGACTTAAAATGAAAAGATGTTTTGTAAGCTTTAACAAATTTGTGGAAGCAAATTTCTTTTGTTAGAAAGAGGTAAATAACTTTTTACATAGAAAGTCCAATTCTAAAATCCTACACCCAAATGATTTCAGAAAAAACCCTGCCTTGAGCCAACAAGTGCTTTTGAAAATCCAGTCTTAGTATTGCACTGGATACAGGTAATGAAACTGTTTCCTGATATTGCTTTTCCCTAGAGACATTAGAGACAGATACCAGAGGAAAGGAAATCAATTAGACATGGAAAGATGAGAAGATTAAACCTTCTTACTGAAACTAGTGAAAAGCTGGAGACATGTTTGGTTTTGTTGGTTGATCCCACTAAGCTCTGTGCTTTGCTTATATCAGTTAAACTTTCCATGAACATAAAACTGCTCACAATGGTAGACACAGTATAGGGAGCTCACTCAAATATTCTCTTCCACATACCCTTCACTGACATCCATCATCATTTAGAAGAGAGATGAGATTTCCCATTAGAACTCTTTGTTTAATTGCTCTTATTGCTTCTGTCACTTGATCAGAGCTTAAACGATATGTGCGCTGATCCGAGGATACCCTGTCCATCAGAGGAGTGTGACATCCATCCAGATGTACCACAGAGATGCTGTGCCAGAAAGGCAAATCTATGGGGAGGGGGTATAAAACACAGAGTTGCTTCTTGGTGACAAGCTGGCTTAATGCAGAGGATCAACCAGCATTTTTTTATAGGGTCAAGAGCCTATTTGTGAGATTGCTGATGCAGCGACAGCACCCACCATTTGTTTGACATTAAAATCCAATTTGTAATCTGTCATTAAAATACTCTTCTGTTCCCAAACCAACTGCTCCCAGAAGCTTTGTGAGTCTACCCATTCCATACATTAATTTGCACCTACCTTGGATGTCTGTGAAGCATACGGAGAAGGCAGTCCATTGGGCAGCAAGCAGACAGCAGTGTCTGAGCTGTGCAGGGCTCAAGTGCCTTCCCCAGAGAGCAGAGCCAGAGCATCTGTCTATGTCCCATCAATGGGATGCTGTCCTTGCACTACCCCCCACATAAGACTTATACAGGGGTTCACAGAGGAGCATTCTCAGAAAGCACTTTCCTTTTTTTCCTCCTTGCAGCTCTCACTAAGGATAATTCAGTACAGATCAAAAGACATCAGATAGCTTTGAACTCATGTGCCAGCCTTAGCAGGGTGCCACCAAAACCTGCTGGCCTGCTCTTAGAGCAGCTATTTTTAGGGAGACCAACACAGGTTTGATCTGGAATTCTCTGTGGTGTAGACAGTCCAGGCCTTATGTTATTTTTGTCTTCATTACTTTGGACAAAAAACAGGTAAAGCATACATAAAAAATAATAGCTTGCAAGTTGGGCATGTCCCCGATCTATGTGTCTGATACTCTTTCAGGTACACTGAGCTGTATGATAAGGGCTCCTTTGGGAGGTTCCTGTAAGCACCATGGATGTGGGCAGCACAATAAAGAACACTGGTATGTATTTATTTGTTTCAAATAAAGATCATATAGGGTGTGACAGGCAGTTGGTGTGTCTGCATTACCCTGTGTCTCTTCTGCCTTGTGCCTGCAGTAAGCAACAGGACCCATCAGGAAGGTGAAGCACTAATCCCTGCTATCGTGGTTTAAACCCAGCCACGCATCTCATTCACTCACTCAACCCCCCTTTCTTGCCCTCCCCTGCTTCCAGAGGGATGGGGAGGAGAATCAAAAGAACGCAACTCCCACAGGTTGAGATAAGAACAGTTTAGTAACTAAGGTATAACACAAATCACTGCTGCTACCACCAATAATAATAATGATAAAGGAAATAACAAGGGAAAAGAATACAGCATCTCACCAACCACCGACAGATAACTCACCACACCCCACCCCACTCAGCACCGACTGAAAACCTCCTCCAACCCCCCCCCAGAGCTCTCGCCCTTCCGGGTAACTCTCAGTTACATCCTGGGCATGACGTGCTATGGTATGGAATACCTCTTTGGTCAGTTTGGGTCAGGTGTCCTGTCCCTGCTTCTTCCCGGCCTCCCCTCCTCCCTGGCAGAGCATGAGACTCACAAAGTCCTTGGTCAGAATAAACATTACTTAGTGACAACTAAAAAAACACTGGTATTATCAGCTATGTTCCCAGGTTGAGTCAAAACACAGTGCTGCACCAGCTACTATGAAGAAGAAAAAGATGACTGCCACTGCTAAACGCAGGACACCTGCCCTCTTTTGTCCTCCAGGAATATCCAGGAGGTCAGTCTGTCTGCAGGAACAGCTTGCACTGAGAGGTGCTATGGAACCTGTTCACCACTAAAAGCCATCCTGGAGGACCCATCTCTTGAGTCAAGCAGTCTTCACTGTGCCCTGCTCCCACTGCTGGGAGGGAAGTAGCTGCTGCAGCTCCTCTCTTCAGAGGGACGGATGCAGTCAGTCCTTTCTCCTGCTACTTATCAGCGGAGGTCTCTGAGGAATCTACACTGAATATGGTGCTTTGATTTTCTTTGGCCTCGTTCTACCTAATCAGTTGATTTACCAACCAAATGAAAGTGGGTCTGACAGACAGGAAATGGGGCACTAGAAGTTATTTCTTAAGGATTTGCAATATGCTGAATCCAAATGATATCTGAAAGTGGGTCAAATCTTCCTCTAAGAGGGAAAACAAGAAGAAAACCAGTGCATGACTGAAATTCTGCTCAGATTTCCAGAACATTTAGGGTAAGTGTTTCCAGGGAGCAACAGCTACATAAGTGACATGGATAGTTTCAGGAAATACATGTGGGACAGGCTCTGACAAGGGACAGTTGTCACACAAGGATGCAGATGGCACTTCTAATGTCTACAGTGACTTCTACATGCTTCATCATCACTCACAGTGTAACCTAACCAACCATACGAGGAGCCAACATATGCCAGCCCACATATTGCAGGGCTTTTGAGGCTTTCCAGCTCTGCTGTTTGTCATCTTGGAGACGCTTTTTCTTAACCATTTCCCTGCTGGTTTTCCATGAGGCTCCTTGGCATCAGGATCTCCTGGGGGCCTAAGGTCCAGCCCTGAGCACTGCAGGGGACCCATCCACCCAAAGATGTGCCTTTCTACACCAAACTGCTGACATATCCTGCAGGTGTTGCACACTTTCTGGGGAACACATTGCCACAAGTGCTGGCAAGATGTTCATGTACAAGTCTTTTAGATGAAAAGGACAGTTTGGGAGACAGGAATGGTAAATTGTCCCTGCCAGGAATAGGAAAAGCAGCATTTGGCAGGCGTGGATTTGTCCTTATTTTCTTTTTAAAGCATTCTGGCCCTCCAAGTACCTCTCCTCGTTTGTTTTGTCACTGTCTAAAAACCCATGAAATGATACATAACACACCAAAAGCAGAGCAAATGTGCAGCAGAACTGATGCCCTCCAAGCTTGGAGCAGGTATCACCAGGACTTTCTGAGTGACTGCTGCATTCATGCGGGAAGGCTTCTGCCTGACAAATGTGTTTAAATTCTCTGAGTACATAGGGGCATTGCTAGATAAGTATGTAATAGAGGACATAATCTATCATGATTTCAGGGAAGCGTTTGACAGTGTGCCACAAAAGGAATATGATTTACAAAGTAAGACAGAAATGGTATAAGGAAACTATTGATATCACTTACAAATCACATTGGCAGTTTGAGAGGATAGGGATGGGACATATAGAGGAAGCAGAAGGCTGGACAAAGGCTGAATTTCTCTGAATAATGAACAAAGTAACCCTAATCTAATCACCCTGAGTACTTGGGACAGGGAGGGAAGAGAATGCAAATGTGTATAAGCCGAGCAAGCTTGCCTGAAATGAAATTGCATTCCAATATTCAGCTGGACAAGCGAATAAGAAGAGAAAGCAGTCAGGAACCATCCTCCATCAATAAAACCTAATTTGGAGGGAGACACAGTGTAGCAGACTCCCACAGGACTCTGCAGCCACTCCACATTAGAGACAGGACTGTTCTGATCCCACTGGGAGCAGGCTGATCAGTAAATATGAACAGAGCGAGTACATTGCTATTGCAAAACAATCTATCACTGGGTTACTGAAAGGTGCATATGAAAACCTTGTTACAAACAGGCTTTGCCAAAGTATCTGGCTGCATTTGATGTGGCTGTTTTGGCTAAAAGATGCCTGGGTGCCCTGGGTGCGTGTTCTCTGGCACAGGTGCATTTTGCAGAAAGCATCTTCCATGAGCTGCTTCATGCACAACATCCATTGCAGCAGAGGGAGGTATTGGGCACTGATGTAAAACAGTGGGATACAATCAGGCTACTGATAGCACGACTTGTGCACACTAGTTCTGATGCAGAGGTGAGCACACCCAGCTCCCCATCATGGGCAAGCCTCTGCTAGGGGCAAGCAGCAGGGCAGCATCACTGAAGCTGTTTTGGCTGGCAGTTTTATAAAGAAAGATCACTTGGAAGAGGGAGGCAGAGAGCTGCTGCTTTCTTACAACCTCCAAGACACGTTGCTGGAGAGCTATTTGTAGCTGCAGCTCAGAAAACCTGGGTCAGCTCCTCGGTCTTACCTAACAGAGTCCCTTGCCTGTTAGGAAGTTCTCTGGAGCAGGACTGCCAGGGGGGTTCTGAAACAGTTTTGCAAGTGGACTTCTGGCCCTTGTGGCTACTGAGCTGCTCCCAAGTGATGTTGTCTCTGATGGGCTCTGCAGGGCCCCTCCTGGCTCCCTTGCAGCTGGCTGGTCAGGAGTGATGCTCCTCACCTCTGTGCAGGCTCAAGGCTGCTGCTGGGGGTAGCAAATGTCAGACTGTACCAGGAGCACACAGCCCAAAATGACAGAGGGAAAAGCCAAAAAGAAATGTCTCATTTTCACTCCTGCAAGGCTGGGGGTGAAAAGCCTGCAATTTGTGATTGTTTTCTGTTTTTTTCCACTGCCTGATTATTGCCAAGTATTTCATATAGACACCGCAATTTAGTTTAGGATTGATGGCCCTTGTCTCCCCAGTGACAAATGCAATGCCTGCCAGACACTTGGCTCGAAGCTGTCTTCACAATCGTCCTGCTTTTTTAAAAGTTTAAATGCCCACTAGAGAAAAACTTAGTTTGTCATTTAGATTGGCCTTGGCTAAATTAGTTCACTCTTGAGCAACCATAAGACATAAATGAGTACACTACTCTAGGAGGCAAGGGGGATTCACATAAAGAGCAGCTACAGGGTGGATTTAAATTCACACCAAGGGAACCCATTAGAGAAGAGTTTAGGGCAGGAAGATAATGTTGGAGAGCAGATACATACTCAGCAAGCGTGTCATGACAGTCCAGGCTGCATCACAAAGACAGTGAGAGACACAGGATGGTACCAGTGAACAAGGGAGGGATGAAACCTTGGTCTTGGGGCAGTCACCAGGAACAGTGTCACAGTCTCACTGAAGTGCTGCATCAGCATCAGGTAAAGCTGCACAGTTTGCAGGGGAACCTTCTTGACTTAAGGGCAGTAGTGTGTAAAACACTTGTGGGAGCAGGAGCAGTGTCTGACCACCTAGGCTTTCTTAGTGATGTACAGGAAAAGGGAATGTGATTCCCCTTTTCAAGAGGGAGTGAATGGTTTCCTCCTGAAAGATTCCATCTCAGGGCAGTTACTACCAACACAGAATGGCTCATCTGAAGTGAATTTGCTAGTTTTGGTCAAACCCTTGAGGAGTGAGAACAAAGTCTATGCCTTAAATAAAAGCAAAACTAAAAGATTTCCTACGGGACTGAAAATACTTATTACTAGCAAAAGCATCCCAACCTGTCAGCTTCCAATTCCCTTTATTTTCATGCAACTTTAAAAAAACCCAGCTATACACATTCAAAAATACACTTCAAGAATTAATCTCTTCTTAGCTGACACTTTAAATGTCAGCTCTGAGCCTGGAGTAAATTTTCACAGGCAACTTATAAAAGTCTGAAAACGGGATTTAATAATGGCAATGCTTACAAAGCCTCAGCCACAGCAAAGCTAGGAGATGCTTTTGTGTGTACCCACCAGACAGCCAGGCTGAAAAACAGATGGGGGGCGAGCTGATTTATGGTTATTAGCTAGGTGCTCCTCTGAAAGTTTCATAATACAGAGACCTTTCTTTTCAGACTGATAGGAGTCTGGATCTAGAGACAGATTGATGATTCTCATTTCTCCACCTGTGTTATTTTATTAGACTCACTATGGCAAACTGATCTTGTCATTGTTAATGGGCCCTGCATACCTACTGCTCCATGTGCTGTAAGCAGAATATACTGCATGGTGCCCATCAGAATAACTTTGTTAAAAATACTGAAGCTGAGCCTGCTGTGCCTGTTAGTGGAGCTGAAATGAAAAATATCTGGCAGGAACCGTGTCCGGAGCAAACAAGAATTTACTTAGACTAGGGAAGAAAGTGCACTCTGATTTAACATTCAGCTTGGGTGCATGTTTTATACATGTGCATACAGAAAGGGAAAATTCATTGATTTGCTTCAAAGCTAGTTTATATCTTGATGGAGCAAAGCATGCACATGCCTACTTAAGTCTGCTCCTGTTCAATAAAGTGTTTAAGCAGCTGCCTATGTCCCACTGATACTAATGTAAGATTTAAGTGTCTACTTAGAGTGAAATGTTCTCAGAAGCTGTGTTGTATTGAGGCCTGGTGCATGTTGCTATATTCCAGACACAGCTGGTCATGCAGACTAAGGATGCAAAATGAAGACCAGAGCAGTCGTTACCTTGTCACCACATGATGGCTTGTTCAGACTTTCTCCAGATAAAGCTCTGGGGATGTATTTTAAGTATTATCAGCACATGTATGCAGGGATTTATATTTAAACCTTTCACAAGTTCTCAGTCATGTGAGTAGTTCATCCCCAGAACTGCAGCAAAAATCTGCAGGATCAAGTCTGCTATGGGAACACTCTCCATCAGTGATGGGCATGAGAAAGCCAGCACCAACCCTCTGAGGTTATCCAAACCCCTCCTCCTCTTTTTTAAATGTGTTTCTCTCATCCAGAGTAATCTGGGAAGGGATTTTTCTCAGAGTTACTTGATATTCAGAATGATTTTTGCAGCATGTTGCTGTACTTTAGGCAGTGCTGTGGGGGGCTGCTTTACCTAGGTGAGAGAGAAGGTGACACAGGGGCCACTCCTGCCACACCACAAACCATAGTGCAATGTAAGTGATAGGTGATAGCAAGTGAAACCCTGAAAATACTTGGCATGATATCTGTGAAGCTGTCTTGTTTGAGATGTAGGCCTTGGCAAGCCCCTGGGACAACCTGTGGCCCCTCAACCAATGATGTTTTGAACAAGGCAATGAGTCTGCTGGCAGCATCAGGGAATTGGAGCAAAATAATCAATCCTCTGCACCCCTCCCCCCCCAAAAAAAAAAAAAAGAGAAAAAAAATATGGGGTGCTATTTTTTTTATTTA
>NDXB01002588.1:422823-446193 GCA_002631895.1 Agapornis roseicollis
CCCCCAAAAAAAAAAGAGTAAAAAAATATGGAGTGCTAATTCTGAGGATTAAAGTCATGTAATAATTCTTGTGATGTCTATGAAGGAAAACTAGCCAGCTTTTTGATGTTGAGTTTGTTTTTCCAGCTCATATGGGACATTCACAGTTTAGTCACCCTTGTTGCTTTTCCAAGCTTTGTAACAGCTTTAGGAAGGGTTCTTACTTCTGCTTTCTACCCTGCAGTCAGAGTTGAGATTAAAATTTACTGCTGCTGCTATTGCCAGAGAAGAGCTGGGAGCTGAGCTGTGGTTCCCTTTTTTCAAGTGGTTTTTAGTGTTGATAGTGGGGAAGAGTCATCTGTGACAACTTTGTTTTCTCTGTCAGTGCAGCTTCCTACATGGGATTTATTTTTACAGCCTTCGGAATATTTCTTTTTCTTCAATTCCTTTTTCATTTAGCAGAGCAGCTTCTGTGGGTTGTCCCCACACAGACATTTTTATGCACTCTAGAAAGCTGGGTCGCTTTGCTGATTCTGGAAGTGAATTAACATCTTTTGCAACAGGATTATTTTAAATCCCTATTAGTGTTGTGGATTTCAATAGGAATTTTTGCCTTGGTCATTGCCAATGTCATTCTATACAGAGGTTTGTCTCACACACCTCAATGCGGTTTTTTCTGAGGTGTGATATCCATGGATTACATGACTGTGAAATACACTTACCAGATAAAACATTTTCTATCTGGTCCTCTTTCTTTCTCATTTTATTTTTCTCATTTTCCGTATCTTATGCTATGTTAAAATTGTAGATAGATAACTTGTGACAAGGATCATCATGTTTTAGTAGCACTATTGCAAGACAGTTTTGAGTAGAATTTATGGACAAATGTAAACCTTTACATTTCAGGGAAAGGAATAGGTGTAACAGCAACTGTACACATTCAGCTGTCCAGGGGCTCATTAGTCTTCTGTGCTTCCCTGGAGTTAAATTAAATGGTGATCACTAGTGAGCCCTTCTATCACACAGAAAAGCTTTCCACAGGGCATGGGATTACACAGTCACAGTGCCATATATAGTACAAAGCCTCTGGTGTGGATTTTGCAATGTCTGCCATTATATTTCAGATATGAAGCAAATAAAACCCTGTATTTCCATAGAAACTAATGTGTGGCTGAATACTGTCCTTAAGTATGGAAATGTCTCTTCTAGTATAGTCAAGCGAGGCTGTTACTATATTCTAAAGGAGAATTTGGTGCCATATGCTGAGACATGAATGCAAGTCAGTCATATATACCCCAATATCTGTAATTCACTTTTTGTTCCTATCTTTGCATGGTGCATGATGACTTCTACACAATGTGACTTAGTGAGCACTTAAAAAGAGATGTCATTACACAGCCATTAATAGTCACAGGATTAAGTAGCTAATATGAGAAAAGTGGAGGGGCTAGTAATGCCTGCTGTAACGTGATCTGTGGTCTCTGTTATTCCTAGTCATATCTCTAGTTTCAAATTAGCATCACATCTTATCTTTTCCCTCACAGACCAATTGCAATTGTCGTGTTCCTCCTTGAAACCCTGGGGGTGGAAGTGGGAGACTAATGCATTCTTCCCAAGGGCAAAGTAACTCAGGTTGAATCAAATTGAGAAAAATAATCATTAGATGAAACAATTAAAGGAAAAAGTGGTTTAAGTACACCTGAAACTTTTGGATTGAAAACCCCTGATTTACTGTCAACAATGTAATGATTTTCTTTCATTAAAAATTCAGGTCAGTATTAGAAGAAAGAAAGCTGTTCTCTCAAATGATGAGTCCAATGGCAGTTTGGAAGTGTTGAGACAAAATGCCTTACATTTCCAAAAACTTTGTATTTTTACAATTGACAGAATGCCGTATTCTCCCCTATTTTATTCTCCCCTCAGTTCTTTTCAGCTGAGAGTTTCATAATCATAGGATTTTTCCCTCTGAAATGCACCTTGTGTGGAGATCAAAATAGTTATTTCAATGAATCCATGATAAAAAAACATAACTTTTGCTACATGCAAAATGCTAAAATCTAGCAAAAGCCAGAAGGAGCAAGGCAATGGTTTCCATGTTTCATTCATGATCAACAAACTCTCCATAGGTACAGATGGTATCTCAGTGTTTTTTGCTTCCTAATGTTTATTTCACCAAAAGAATCCACCATAGTTGGATACTGCTCTTTAATAATCACAATGGTATTTCCAAACATTTGATCATCAAGTCAACTAGGAACAAAATGAGCATAGAAGTAAATTGTGTGCTGTCTATTGGAGAACATGTTGTCTTGGCTTTAAGAATTTGGATAAGGTTTGGGCGTTTCCAAAGAATTATTTCTGTTCTGAACTGATGTGGGGATTAAAAACCTTGAATTTTTTAGTATGTTTCAATTCAAAATCTCCCATTTGAAGGCAATGTTAATAATTAATGATAGTGAACAAGCACAGTGTAAGAATACACACCCTCAAGTTACAGTTTGAAAATCACTGATTTTTAATGCACTCCTTTTCACATCACTGCATCACTTTTAGATGTTCAAAGCCAGGGAATTACCCCTTATCCTTCTCTGGAATATTGAACTATTTGATGAATCCCTTACACAAATGCTTAGAAAATGGACTGTCAGTGCAGGGACTGGCTGCTGGCTCTTTAAATGCCATTTTTCATGTTGTTCTGGCTTTTATTAACTATCATAAAACTCAGCCTTTCAGGTCTAGCCATACAAAGCATCTTCCAGGACAGCTGGGCTTGCTCTTGGGTGTAAATACTCCTGCAAAAGGCTCGGCATCACACTACAACTGAAAAAATCAATATGTATTCTAATAGACAGGAACAAATTGGGTCTTAAAGTGTAAATAGGGCTGTGTAAAATACAAGAAAGTAAATTTAACTAGTGAACTGTATTAACTGTGGTGATTATTCTGCATTCGGCAAGGCTAATTTATGTAATCAGTGCTCTTAAACTTTCCACCACAGATCTTGAAGGTCATCGGCTGAGCTGGGACCTGAACCTTTCCAAAGGTAAAGAAAGTCTTTTCAATTAGATTAAACCTCACCATTATTTTCCAAGGCTTCTAACCTCCATTACACAGACTTGAGGAAACAGTGAGGGATGAGGTGTTGTAGTCTGAAAGCACACCCGTGGCATGCAGTGTTTGCAGGGTCCCTGGGGCCAGCAGCCCCATCACAGTGCAGGAGCTGCAGCTACTGAATCACCAACCCACAATTTATTGAATTCTTCGGCTCAAGGCTGGTTTTCCCCATGGTAGGAGGAAAAAGAGTTTGGGAAACACAGCTCCTTTCCTCTGGGCTGTGCTTGCAAAAGAAGGCTGTGATTTTATGCCAATAAAGAAGTGAACACATTTCCAGAGTAGCTGGTTTCTGCCTTAGAAGTGCTCTTTTAAAGAAGAGTGGCTTTGGATGTAGTTTTGAAATCTGAAATGAATCATTTTGACTCATTCCTTTTTTGTGTGTCAAAATACTGTGTTTCATAACAGCTCGAAGCTGTTTCACCTGGACTTTGATACAGTAGAATATTAGCTGTACTAATAGGATAAGTACTAGACTACAGCTGTTTTTATGTTATTGAAAGAAAAGCTAGTGCTGTATCAGAGCTACATGATCCAGTATTAGTGGAAAAAAAACCACTTCCATGCTCCTAAGCCAAAATAAAATCCAAAAACATGTTTACAGGAAAATTTGTGGGGCTTTTTTCCCATTTAGAATGAAAACAAACCTCAGGATTTTTTTCAGAGCTGAAAACAAGACCAGTGTCCCCAGTGACTGCCACATGCACAGGTTCAGCTGCTGAAGACATCCTAGATGAAGTCCTAAATGCACAGCATCTTATCAAAACCCAGCACCAGTCTTAAAGTGGTCTCTGGGGGGCTTCACCCTGTAGTGAATCTGGTCAGTGCTCTTTATTAATTTATGGCACCCTTTATCACAGCTCCCTGACTATACAACTAACATACAACACAAGCAAAGACAGGCAGAGAAAAACCTTATTGTGTTAAGGAAGAAATGTTGTCACCACAAAGGGTAGTATGAATGGATACCCCATAGGTTTGAAAATAATAAACACCAGTAGAGGTAGAGGAAGGAACTGGGCCTTATTAAAGAAGCAAATAAGAAAACTAGACAAAGTCAGTGACCCCTAAAAGGAGAAGGCAGGCTCTTTCTACCTGCAAACAGTTCTAGGAATGATCCCAGGGGGTTTCAAACACTGCTGCAAGTGCAGTATGGCCTAAGCTGCTTGTTAATCTTAAAAATGTACCTTAATAGAAATAACTTGGTCAAATAATACTTCTGAAATAACCTTGCTAATTTTACTCTGTAGAAGACCTGGAGCAATTTCTATATTTAAATGACATATACTATATGAGTAATGCCTTCTGTGTTTTGGAATGGCCTTCTAGCATTAGTGCTTCACAAAATAAAGGCAACTAAAGGGATTTCTTATTGATAAATCTGACTAGATTTTAGGCATGGACATTAGGCTAATTAAAAACCCATGTGACCAATGCCTTTCAGTTAATTTTGAGTCACTATACTCAACAAAGCTCTTTCCATTGCCAGTTCTGTAATACTATCCTGGCAAGCAGTCCAGGTGGGTTTCAGTAATTCCCCCTACTTTGCATATTCTGCTGCCCAACATTCCTGTATTATGGCATTATTTAGATGTATTTTTTCCTGAGAAGAAAACGTTACTAGGTAAGATGACATCTGACCCACGGAAATTATTTGTCACCCAAGTGAGTTCAGAAACCAGCATGGGATGTACAGGACCCAATGGCCTGGGGATCTTTATATGCCTGTTAAAATTGACTAAAGGTAATTTTTCCAGCTAAAATGTTAACTCAAATTTGGGTTCTTTAAATCATATCCCCTCAACATCTGAGTGCCCTCACCTGTGACACAGGACATGCTGTGTTTCAGTGTCTTGGACACCAGGACCAACGGCCTGGCTTGGTACAAAGCTCCTATTATAATAAATTTTGAATGATCTTGAGCAAAGGCAGAAGGGTCCAGACAGATTTTAAGTCCTACAGGATCCTCAGCACCCTCAAGGAAAGA
This sequence comes from Agapornis roseicollis, assembly GCA_002631895.1. Classification (NCBI taxonomy): domain Eukaryota; kingdom Metazoa; phylum Chordata; class Aves; order Psittaciformes; family Psittacidae; genus Agapornis; species Agapornis roseicollis. The sequence goes on from NDXB01002588.1 coordinate 427,901, forward strand.
AAAGCAGCATTGTGGGGAGGCTTCTGTAGATAACTGAAAGATCTTGGCAAAATCTGAGATGTTTTAATAACAGATGGTGGGGAAAAGACTTAGCCAGTTCTCTTTCCATCATTCTTCAGTGCAGAAGATCCCTTCACATGGCATCCTGCGCTGTCATCTGAGATCTATTATTAAACAGACCTTGCAGTGCATGTGCTCCACTCCTTTCCTTGAGAGACAGTCTCATGGGAGCAGACTTTGATTTCCACACCAGTGTGTCTGGCAGAGACATCCCACCTCTGTGGGGTTCACAGAGTGGAAACATTGATGTCCTCTCCCTGAGCAGCCAAAGGTCTGCTCCAAACCAGCACAGAAATACAGGAACACAGAGGTGTAGTCACTGCATATCAAGCTCTACATCTGCTTCTCCTGCTTCTTTACAAGACTAAGGTGTTTTGTAAAGGCAGTTGTTCTATGGCACTTCTTTTTCTCAGCATTTAGTGAAAACAAACACAAAGGAGAAGGGTGATAACAGAAGGATGACAGTGATACTCTTCCTCTGGGCATAAACTCCAAGCTGCAGCTTGACCCTTTGTGGCTCCATATGCTACAGACTGAGAGAAGAAAAAGCCAAAAATCCTGCTTTTAAAAAGAGCATTCTTCTAACAGCAGAACACCGTGTCCATCAGCTTCACAAACAAGCGATAACTGGAGAGAGAAACCTTCCTGCCAATGGGCACAGAGACCAGCATTTGTGCCAGAACTGTCACTTCTGCTCCACATGAGAATTCCCTGGAATCCCAAGTCTCTATAAAGATACTTGAGCTTAAAATGGCCAAGAGATATTGAAAGTGAGCAGGAACTGGCTCATGGTCAGTTAGAGATGCTCTGGGAAAAAAACAGTCTCTTTTTAGTTTGCAGATACTATCACAGTTCCTGCAGTCTTAGACACAGTTACAGGACAGTCTAAACTCTATAGTAAAGTATCAGGTATTCAAATTCAAACCATTAAAACCACATTAATATACAGGTAACAATACAGAGAAGCACCATGGCAAGTAATAACACACAGGAGACACATCTTGCAGTCCCATCCCAACGGCCAAAGAAGCAGAGTTGAGCCTGAAGTCTCTAGGACCCATAGCATCCTGCATCTAAACTGAGTGACTTGAACAGTAGCCATGCCCAGTTATGCCAGAGCTAAATCTGTGTCCAACTATTTGAACAAATCCATGGGTTTTGTCCCAGCAGCGATTGAAGGAGAGTTTTTCTGCAGTTCTTTGTCTTCACTTGAAAGGAATTGTACCAGCTTCGAGCTGGAAAGAGCCTTAGCACTGGTGAAAAATAGCCCATACATCGCTGTGAATGGTAATGCAGCCCTGTCTCATCGTCTGAGCACAGGAAGGTGGTCGAGGTGCTTCCACGCAGCTGCGCTATGCAGGTGGCTGCAGCAGTGAGCAGAGGCTTGGGCTGCAGGAGCTGTGAAATTCCACTTCCAGAGGAATGTGAAGAAAGCAGGTTTAAAAATAAGCAATCAAGCTGGTTTCCTTTGTTAATGATTCAGTGATTCACCCAAGTTCATGTGTTTCAGCTTTGAAGGGCTCCACTCTGGGAGTAGCTTTCTTTGGAATCCATCGATTTGAATGAAAATGGGTAACAGCTAACATCAGTTCCAATGAGACTGTATCCAGTGTGTCTAACTTCTTTTCTTCACCTTATTTTCCCCTTTCTCTCCTCCTTCTCAGCCATAGACCTACATTAATAGCTCCCTGCCAGGGGAAACAGACCTTTTGCCTTCATCTGACCTTTTGACCAACACCATCCTCCACTACCTGCCTTGGCTAAGAAACATGGAGCTCAAGTGATCCCCCAGTCTTGTGTCATGCCAATAAACTGGTGCTATGAATTGCAGTCAGGGAAGTTTCACTGTGGCCTTTCTCCTACAGCTACAACAGGAACAAGAGGAATCAGAGGGAATGAACCTTCAGCCTGCCAAATTACTAGCGAGGATGATGTGTGTAAATCGTAATGGCAGATTCTGGGAAAATGCATTCAATTCCCATCTTTGCCCTTGGCCCAGTGCGTAATGCTGGAAAAAACTCCTGGCCAGCCTGCACCTCTGTTCTCTGGCCAAGCATGGCACATTCCATGTGCCTCCTATATCACCCAACTCCTATTTCACCAAGTATGAAATTCCCATGGAGAGGAATGGGGCAAGAGGCTTCAGACTGATTTCTCCATACACAGAACACTGTGATCAGGAGCAATCCAGTAAGGAGAGGCAATACCTTTACTGGAGCAGCTGGGCCAGATGGGATGTGAAGGCTGCTTTCAGATCTGCGTCCATGTCTTCTGGACCTCAGATTTAGCTCCACAGGCAAGCTGGACCCAGTAAAGGAACAATATGGGAATAAAGGGGTTTTTTTCTACATTTCATTGTTCTCTTTGCAGTGCTCAGCCCACACAGCCCTACACTGGTAAGATTTCAGAGCTGAAAAATAGCTTGCACTGTCTCTGTTTGAGATGATGTAAATCAAGATGTTACCTCTCCCTACAGGTCTTGTACTGTTTATGTCCTGAGACTACTTGGGGTTACAAAACAGGAGACACAGACACTTCACTGTTGATTATCGTGATAATCGGACAAAGGAGTAAATGATGAGCTAATCCCCAGTGGAGGCTGAAGCTAGATCTGCTGTATCCACATCCAGGGAGCCACCAGCCTCTAGGGCTGATCTTTTTGACAAGTGCTACAGTCTCACACCTCACCCTGTGACAATGGAGGAAACACAGAGTTTTGCAGAGGAACAGTGGTGCCCTAAATAACCCCTGCCAATAGCAGGCTAGCTCACTGCCAGCTCCAGATGGGTTTTTTAATCAAGCAGAGCAATATTGATGGCCTCTGCTCAAGCTCTTTCACTAATTGCCTTCCAACAAGAACTCAGCAAAAAGTATGATAAATCCAAATTCCCACCAAACATAAAGCTGGGATGAAGATGTATTTATGTATTTTGCCTGTGTACCAGCAGAAAGCAGCAAGCAGGGAATCTTGACATTTGACTCTTTCCTTTGAAGATGTTTTCACTGACTTATTTGGATCTTGAAATGCATAATTTAACATCTTATGCTTTACCTTGTTTAAAAGAAGGTGCCAAACCCTCACCTCGTTACCCACAGTTTTAAGGCATTCAGTCTTTAACACTTCCAGAGGGTCTGTATTGAGCATTTAATGCTCTCTGCTCATTTCCACTGTTTCCTAAGCAGTTAGTATTATTAGGTTGCTGCTATTTCTCATACTACAATATGTGCTATGCAAGTTCTCAGATCTTCAGCACCCACTGACAGAAGATTACAGTTTCAGGAACTGGTGTTTAAACTGGTATTTAAGAGGGATTATTAGCATAAATATGAATATGGCTCTAAACTGGTGAAATATATTCAAGCATTACAGAAAGCTTGGAACCTGCCAGAAGACCTTTTCTAACTTACCTGCTGTTTCTAATAAGAGATATGCATTAAACATTGACCTACAGATGAAAAGCAGGAGATATTTCAGCTGACACTTTTACCAGCGGAGTTAACTTTGCTGTGTTCTCTAACTGTGATGAAGATGACGCTGTTTTCAATTATACACTTCATTCCGTGTTCCTGGGGGTTATCACTAATCTGCTCTGTCCTTGGAGATTTTCCTGGCCTGGGCTGCACTGTAAATTTGGATGAACAAAGCTCGCTATTTTTTTATAACCATTTACTTCTCTTTATGGTTATTTCTACCTGGGGTCCTTTTCATGCCCTCTCTCCACTATCTTGTCTTCAACATTTTCAGCCTTCCAAGGAAAGAGTGAGAAAAACCCTTTTCTTTCAGCAGCTCTACTCTGTTAAATGCTTTCAAAGCTAAAACTGCTGGAGAGCTGAAGGGTTGAAGGGAGAAGGTCAGTACAAGGTTTGGGTTAGATGATACTTCCTGTCCATGGGGAAATGAAAGAGGATGGACCTGGTAAAGGACTAATGCAAAGTGCTGCCTTGTGCCAGCTCCCTGTATTGAAGAAAGCTCATTCTGCAGTGCCTTCCCTGAAAAGATGGCACAGGAGAGACTGCACACACTGATCACTGGCCAGAAGCTCCTAAAGTGCCAGTTTGAGCAAGCAGGTGGGAGGGGAGCTGACTGCAAAGGTGAGGATAGGCACTGCTGAGAAGGGAAGCCATCCTGATTTTAGATGTGTCTGAAGCTTGTCCTCGAGGCTTAGACACAACCCTGACTGCATCCAGGCTTGATGAGGGTTTTGGGTAGATGCCAACTCTGCCCCAGGACAGAGAGGACCATATCCATCAAGGCCTCTGGAGACTGGCTGTTACCTGTTGATGCTGGAATATCAGCCCTCTCCCACCAGTCTCCTGAAAATTAATGGAAGGAGGCTGATCTGACGCTTTGGATGTGTCTGCCACTTCTAAGCATTCAATAGTTCAGCTCTGCTTGCTTATGTTGCCCTTTTCACTGCTTGGACTCATCCAGAGCACCCCCCTTTACAAACCTCCTTGTGCTCTGGGCGTTGAAGGCAATCTGCCCAGCTGCCCTGGGGCCTGGCTGCTTAACTACATTAAGGGACAGTAATTTCCTGGTGAGACAGCCAACAATCTCCCTTATTCCAAATTTTCTGTTTAATTTCATTTTCTGTTTAAATTAATGCTGTTTCCTCTGTGCCTGTCTCAAAGCAATCTCTCTCCCATGGAGGCTTTCTGGGATTTCTCCCTTGAGCAAGCTGATGTCTGCTGTGCAGCTTTTGGTGTCCTTGGACACCATTTCCCTGGCTGATGCTGACAGCAGGAGGGTGCAGAGGTGATGGGCATCTCCTTCCCTCTCCCTCTTGCTGGACCTGGAGATCAGGTTATCAGACACTTGGCTTTCACTGCCCAAGGAAGGGATGCTTTGACATGGAACTCAGGCACACTCAGCTCCAGCTGAGCACCAGAGTGCACTCCTTCCCAACATGTCCATGTCATGCTCTGAGAGGATGGCAACTCTGCTTTGCCTTTTCATTCTGTAAAAAAACTGCTTTTGGGAACAGAAGGGTCCCAGCCTCTCCACACAGCAAGGATTTGGTTCCCTTCTTGTGAGCATGAGCAGGTTTTGTGTCCTGAAAGCAAGACTGTCCTATAAAGACCCCTTGGGTTCATTTCCCAAAGGTTTCCCAGTGCCACACAGACAGACAATGCCCGATTCAATTTGGTAAAAGCTGTTCTGTGAGTAAATGCCTCAAGGGGCATGGCTGTACCCTGGCTCTTTTTGCCAAGTGAAGAGGAGAGCCTGGCTTCGCACATCTTGCCTTCATTCCCTTATGATTTCACTGTCAAGGAAAATCTCAGTGTTAACCCATCTTTGTAAATACACTTTGAGATGTTTGGCTGCAATAAAAGCAGTTCCATGCAGGTGCCAGGTGTTTTCCTTAAGCCCAGTGGGGTGCTGTAATTTTCATCATGTAGAAACCACTCAAACAACACTTCAAGGATGAGAATGCAGTGCTAATAGGGCTTTCAAATAGGGACAACTTATTGATAGTACTGAAACTCTCAGAGGTCAGCCTTCCATTGCACTCAATACTCCATGGCACAACTGAAAATACTGGGTCTCCTGCAGGTATTTTCCATTTTAAATTACTGGTAGAGCAAATGAGGAAAAACTGAATATGTGGAATAGTGGAAGAGTAATGCAGTGCCATGACATTTGTTTCAGCTCCGTAAGTAGAGAAATAAACTTTCCAGCAAACACTTCTAAGCATTTCTTTGTGTTTAGGACTAACAGGTTTATAGAGAATGAGTCATGGTGCCATATTCTGTTTTTAAGCACAGTGACGCATCCAGTGCAAGCCTTTCTGAAGGTGTAGCATAGGACCTGCCTGAAGAAACCAGGCCATAGATTATCAGGGTGGTCACGTATGGCTTGCACAGCCTGCCTTCTCCCTCCAAGTATGAAGCAGTCTTGGGGGGGGTCTTTGCTATGCCAAGGGCTGGGATACATCCCAGCCTCCATGGACAGAAGCAGGAATCTTGCAGTGATGGATGTCTTCAAGCAGCTGAATTGCAAAGCATCAGCTTCCCGTCTTTTGAGATGATCTTTCAATTCATGACAAATGCCATAGAGTGAAACAGTCAGTTTTGGAAGCATTTGTGGGCCAAGTTCCCAGAACCCCGGGCAAGGCGCCCTCACATATGTCCCCTCCTGATTTGTCCACTTATTCAATCTCCTGTTACACTTAATGAGACAAAGACCAGCTGAATCATCTTGGGAATTTTTTCAACTGATTAATCAAAACGAAGACCTGCAGCAAAAAAACTTTTCCAACAAGAATAATGAAAAGATGTTTTGTGGGTGCTGCAATATTGTGTTCGAACAAACCAAAACCTTGGCTTTTATTTGGAAACAACTTTCATTCCTCAAGTCCATTGAATTTTTCACCTCAGCCTTCTCCCTGCAAAGATCTTTCGAAATGGTTTTCTTTTTAGTGAAAATGAATTAACTCTGCTGACTTCTGGTTTAACAAGCCAAAAGTGTTTTAATCTGGATGAAATCTTGGAAAACTTCATGAGAACAACTTCCTGGCTCTCCAAGATGGGAATCACTGCCCATTGATTTCCCTCCCCATAAGCGAGCGGTAGGTCATATTGAGGTCCACTTCCACAGTGCTTGGTGGCAAAAAACCAGGAGATTAGAAGAACTGAAATGAATATGAATGGATCAAATAAAAGGTAGAAAAATCCCAAAGGCTTCTGTATTTACAGCAAGTTCTGGCTGCCCTGGTGTTGTGCCAGACTCCCTGTGAAACATTTAAAGATGCAATAAGGCTTTTTTGTTAGTAAGGAGTCATTATGGAGTCTCTGCTGAGCAAATGGAAGAAGATCAGTCTAGCCTTCACATCACAACTAGTTCAAGTAGATGCTTCCAGAAGCACCATATACTTGGTAGTGCAGAGAGAAGCTACATGGTGCTGTGCAGGGCCCTTTGCATTGGTATTTTCTCCTCCACACTCAAGCAGCAATGAATCACGAAGCATATTATTTCTTATCTACGTTTCACCTCCAGGGAATTCAAATGAAATACAGGCACAGAGGAAAGCCGGCTCACTGCTGTGGGAGTATGTCAGTACCTTAGCTTCAAGTTGGAAAGATGAGCTGCTCCAGATTTACATCTTTCCTAAGATCAGCCCATGCCCTGAGGCAGGATATACAGAAAATACACAAACCTGAGATTTCTTTCCTTGCAGTAAAGGCATAAAAACCCCTTTTGGGGTTAATAGGTGACCTGCTACTTCAAACCAACACACCAAGCTCTTCTTCTCACTTCTTTCCCATTCAAGTACTCCTGGGTGAGACTTAGCTCCTATGGCTGCTTAAAATGTGCCTATACCATATCTATTCATATCAGTCATTAATTACATATGGAACCCCACTCCATTTGATGTTCAATCCCATCTCTAGACTAAACCTTATGGCACTATTTCAAATGCTTTCCCATTGTCCAAAAACTGAACAACAAAGGGTTTTTTGGCTGCTGAGGGAATTATTCAGACCTAACTGCAGTGGCAGTACAGCAGCAAAATATGCTTTCCTCTGGATGTTTTCTAACTACTTTCCAGAAGAACAGGGAGGCTGGCAAGACCAGATGTTCAGCTCAGAGGTGGTCAGGGAAGGTTTATATGCAATGGATCTGAGTACATTCCATAAACAATGCATGTGGTTTAGTCTAGAACTTAGCAAGGGACTTTGGAAAGAACAAGTAGCCAAAGGATAATGGTCAAAAAAACTGTTCAGGACTTGACTTAGCCACATCCTCGAATATTTTGGAGCCAGTTGGAACTTGGAAAGGCTCTCCCAGGCTTTCAGCTCATTCTTGCCTGCTTCATTATGTCAGATTACCCAAAAGATCATCTGATGGATTGAAAAGCAGAGAATGATGCCAGTAAAGACTGGACAGATACTTTATGCTTACTGTAGCTGTTCACACATGGAAGTTTCTCCTGGTAAATGTTGGACAGCCTTTCCCTCCTTATCCTTTAGTGGCTTCATTTTCCAACAGAATTTAGTATTTGACAGGCCTAAAAATCAAGTAATTTTTGTTGTATCATCTCCATTTTAACAGAATTATCTCAAAATACTGCAGTGACTGCCTGCCTTTCACAACCACTGTGAAGATTATCTGAAGTTGGAGCAGCGTCTTGAAGATAAATCATATGTAGGAAGGCTAACTATCATTACTGTGTAACTAGTGAAGTTATTTTAAACTACAAGTAGGTTACTGAAGGAGTTTCATAAAAAGCCTCTGCAAAACATAGTATTTCAAACAATGTGGCTGAGGACAAAGGACTAACAGTCTTAAATGAAAATAGATCAAGAATTTGGCAGTGTTTTAGTGGGCACCATGCAGTAGCTACCACAACCTTGCTGAAGCCAGTGGCTCTGCCAGAGCCAGCCTGCGTGGTAAATACAATCCTGCACCCATCAGAGTGCCCCAACCTATCTCCCCTCCCAGTTGCAACCATCCCTCCAAAACTCAGCGTATCTGAGCATGTCCCAGAGGGTATGATGGATTTCATTGCTTTTTTGGCTATATGAGACCTGCATCTTCACAGACATGAGGCATGTCAAAACCAGCCTTAAACACCCTTAATGACAAAGTAAGTTAGAAATGTGCACATAGGGAAAAACCCCAACCAAACCAAAACCACTCTCCTACACTTTACTAGCTATATTCACATTGTAGTTGCAGCTATGCTTATCCTACATGCTTATACTGGATTTTACACAAGATTGCACAGTATGAGCTAATACACAATTTATTTTGTATGTCAACAAACCATGATTAGATTTGCTGATGAACATTGTGTCCTCACCCCACAAGCTGTGGACCCTCCTGCTATCACAGGGTCCCAAAGGGTTTGTACACCCAAAGACCCCATTTTGTCCCAAGCAAGCATCTTAACATGGGATGATTGCTGGTGCTGTGAGCAAAGAGAGTGGATGAGGAACATCATGGATATAATGTTAATAAATGGAGGCTTTCACTAAACCTCATGGTGCAACGAGCCATTGCCCTTCTATAAAATGAGCCAGATGCTGATGGTATGAATTAAAACTGGGAAAACTACAAGCATTTTCGTTCATCCCAGGTTTTCACAAGGATACACTTCCAAAAGAAGGGACCTCTTCCCCTAATTCTCCACACTTGAAGTTACATGCCACCTCACAGGCAACCTGGGCTTAGCTTGTAGCTAAACAGGACTAGAGCAGAGCATCTGGAAGGGGAAGGCTGGTGCTGAATGAATTGCTGATGTAGCACAAAAATGTGGCTGCAATGTGCAGACCTGACTGGAGAGTGGTTGCAGTGTTTGATTGCAAATGTTTGGAGGGAGGCTGAGCTGCTCTCTGGGGCAATCCATAATTAAATTCAGGTTAAGGACCACAAGGTCCTGTGCAATGCTCTGTCATCTGTTTTAGTCACACTGCAGGAGATAATAAACCCTCTTGTCCGGAATGCAACCTGAGGGGAGAGGGGACTCATATCTGACAAGAAGACAGAGTACAAACTAGCACTAAGTGACTGATGACAACAGGTACCTCATGCCACAAGAGCTGCTTGCTGTTTTGCTCAGAAATGGTTACTGCTGCAACATTTTTGTCCTGAAAAGCCCCAGAATGGACACTCAGTCCTGGCTACATCTGGAAAACTTAGAGAAAGGAATACACAGCAGGGGTTTGTCCATAATCGATGAATTTTTCCTTAAGAAACAGCTGAAGTGAAACTCACAGATGCTAACAACTCAGTAAGTTGAATCTAACTAACATCAGACGTGTGAGTGCCTGGATCAAAAATCCTTGTCCAAGCCAGCAGTGAGAGGCTGGGAAGCAGGACAGGTGCATTCACCCAGCAGCACTGGACCTACCTGGTTAGGTACATGCATTAAAATATGAGCAGGAGGGCTCAGATGCAAGGTCATACCTCACCTAAGACACGACTGTAGGTGTATCTTTTCTGCAATTGGGAAATAAGTTGATATTTGGAGTTTAGAGTGCTTCCTTGCCTGGCTCACTTTGGCCTTCTAATACTTGTCCATGACTGTGCCCACCTGTCAATAACTTTGGTTAAAATGTTATACTGCACCTGAGCCCACTGATTTCTTTTCTGACAGTGCAAGAATCCCTGTATTTTTAAAGCTCAGTTGAATCAGCTTTCTGGAGCTTTTTGGTACCCACTCTGATTTTTATTCACTTCAGTGAATAGTGTCCCCCAACTAAATCTTATATGAGAGCCATGAAACTCTCATTTACTCCTCTTCTGAGGAATTAATTCTTATTAACAAGTGCTCAGGAAAGTAGGACTTCAGATTAAATATTTCTGTAAATAATGGATTAAGCCATTGCTCTTCCTATATCCATGTACTGTCTGCAAACCAAAATATCGTGACAGGTTGGTAGCTCTTTATTTTATGATTGACATTAGAGAATAAAAGTTGGATCAGATAATATTTTGAAGTGTCCTCCAACCTGGACTGCTTTCTGGTTTTATGAAAAGAACTTACAAAAGTGTTGTAAAACCAGAAATGCGGGGGACAGCTTCTAATTCACCCATTCCTAATAGCTTGAAAAGTACTTATAACATAAGTTTGGTTTTATACAATATAATTTTTAACCTAATTCTCATTTTAAGATGCAGTAATTAAGAAGAAAATCATTACTGATTGGTGTGGCAGCAGTCTGGGCTAGATACCATGAGGATGAAGCGAGCATTAGGGAATGCCCCAACAAATTGGCCCTAAATTACATGAAGCTGCTAAAAATATAAATCTTTAATTATTAGCTCATAACACCAAGTGAGAAGAGAAAATGGTGTCATAGTGACAAGGTGTAACACCAGTGCATCTTCAGTTCATAATCATATTGGTTAATTGGGGTGGCACATGCTGATGAGGAGTAATTGGTTGCAGACCACTGGTCCCACATGCAGAATGGGGCTTGCAGACAGGAGCTGCTGAATCACAGAGAGGAGGAGAACCTGGCAGAGGCAGGGAGAGGGTGACCTGTCCTCCTGGGGCTGGTGCACAGGCAAACAGGGGTGTGCAGCCCCTTGCTCACTCTCAGGGTGTGGAGGATGCTTCATTCCCACCTGTCTGCTTCAGGATGGCAAGATGCATATGCAATGTTCTGGTGTGACCTCATTTCTCTGCAGTCTTCAAACATCCTTTGGCATATGCACATTGGTAATCAGAGGAGACCAAGGTACCCAGCTGAATTTAGATCAATCTAGACTTAGATTAAACCTTAGAAAAAAATTCTTTACTGTGAGGCTGTAGCACAGGGTGCTCAGAGAAGCTGTGGCTGCCCCATCCCTGGCAACGTTCAAGGCCAGGTTGGACACAGGGGCTTGGAGCAACCTCCTCTAGTGGAAGTTGTCCCTGCCCATGGCAGGGGATTGTTATTGGATGAGCTTTAAGGTCCTTTCCAGTCCAAACCACCCCATGATTCTATGAATGCACCTGACCATGCCCCTGCTCCTCTCTTGTCACATAAAGAAGGACCCTNAACCTGCTCTAGTGGAAGTTGTCCCTGCCCATGGCAGGGGATTGTTATTGGATGAGCTTTAAGGTCCTTTCCAGTCCAAACCACCCCATGATTCTATGAATGCACCTGACCATGCCCCTGCTCCTCTCTTGTCACATAAAGAAGGACCCTGCTGCAGAGTACACCTTTGGGACCCTGCAGGGAGGCCTTCTTCAAGTACTTGAGATGGATATTAGGCAGAATGCTGCCTAATATATAACCTGGAGTGTTTCATATTTGCATTTCACACTCCTCCATACACTCAGATGGACGTTTTCCCAATTAGCTTAAGTTCTGCTAAAGCTGGCAGAACCAAGACAGCAGGAGATATTATCTTGAATGTCAGGGACTTAAAACATAACCTTTTCAGAGCACAGTCAGACTCTAACCACAGCTGAGGCCTCTAAACGATACTTTAAAAAAGATAAATAATATAATAACAGATAATAACAAATGTCAAGTTTGTTGTAACTTGAAAATACAATTTACCTTCTCAGCCAGAAGGAGTATAAGCTTGTCTTCACCATTAATGTTCTGCCAGTTAATGTACTAGGTTTCTATAATTATCAGCCCTCCTTTCATTGTATTGATTGAATGTTTGGAGATACAAGCTTGCACCTCGGCCCACAACTTGGCCCTTGATTTATCAAATCTCAGCAGCCAAGCCTCTGCCAAATTAATAAAGATGGAACGACTCAAGGGAGCTCTGGAGATTGTTGCTGTTTGCAAGAGAAGAAATAAATTGCTACAGCTTTGATCTATCCACAGCACGCTCGTTAATTATGCTTAATGATGGGATGCTGCAGACAGATGTTATGAAACTTCTCCATAAAGTTTTGGGAGATGAGTGCTTGTAATTGTGTTGTCTGCGCATGGGGCTGAACAAGCCTGGGGGTTGTTTTGCATACTCCTCAGCACTACTGAGATATCTGCAAGGTCCTTGCTTAGATGTGTGCATGGATGGGAGAGGAGGGAGGCGTGAGCTGCACTGCAGGCAGGGCTGCATGCTGCTGCCTACACACCTCATCCTACCAGCAGCACTGAGGAGCTTCCTGGCTTCTCTAAGCATCTAATGGTCCTTAATGTGGCAGAAGCCTCCCCACAGTGGACTTGCTATACTGAATATGCAAGTCTAGGTCAGAGTAGTTTGATCTGTGGGGAAAAACAATATAGAAGATCTTTTACCTGAAGTCTCTAATGTCTCCTTTTTTCACAATGTATTTTGTGCATAGGTTATAGAAATGAAAATCTGAAGGCACTTCATTCACCGAAGAGTAGTGTCTAAATGGAAAGATTTTAAAAAATATGGGGGGTTTTGGTGCATTGCATATTTTCCCATGCTTTCTTGATGTGTATTCTGATGTACATGTTTTGGGGGATGGAAATCATGGCCCTTTCCAAAATAGATGGTCCCTCCTCCTCAAATATATTTTAAAACTAAAGATCACTTCAATAAAACTGCAGTTTTTGAAGCATCTTATGATTTTTAGCCATGTTAACATCTTCTGTAATGGTGGGTTTTTCTTAAAGCTCCTTATCCTGAAGGTCTTTCATATTTCCTAGCCAGAAAAGATGATGTGAAGTGTATTTAGATGTGGCACAACCAATTCTACTTTGGATAGGTCAGCAAATCCACCTGCCTGTACCAGCTCCTGTTGAACTCTGGCCAGTGCTGGCAGCAGAGGTGAGGACAGCAGTGATGGAGATAGCAGGAAAATGGGCTTTGTCCACAGAGCATCACATGCCCTTGTGTCCTTATCTTCAACATTGCCAGTACCCTTAGAACAGGGACCTCAATTATCATAAGAGCTTATAAGATAATTAACTGTACAGATAAAACCAGCAAACAAATCGATCCAAAGCAAAAAGACAGGGAGCAGAGATGTCAGCTATCAACTAGGAAAGCATCCAGTTATATGCAGGCTTGCAGCAGTGCAGCCACTGCTGTTTCTGAAGCACAGCAAAAAGAGACAAGAAACCACTAGAGCAACATTCAGGTGGTTAAGATGCTAACTGCAGCATTAATAGCTGTGTGAGCAGTAGAACTTGCAATATGAGATAAGACACTTTAACCAAGAAGTCCTGTAATCCATAAAGTAACATGGAGAGAGCTAGAAGACTTGATGATTCAGACAAAGAAGCACCTAGTAAAACGACCTGTCACAAAGGTGGGTCACAACTTTGGAGTGCAGAGTTCTGCTTTGCAGTTTTACAGATGATTCGAAAATCACAACAAGGCTTGCTCTGGCAAAACAAATACACCTACTGACCAAATAGCTTGCAAACTGTACATCTAAAGAGAATTTAAGGCCTACTGTTTCACAAAGCTAAGTGTGAGAATGAAGAGCTTTTCACTTGAATCCAGAGTGCTGCCAAAGCACCTTTTGTTCACAAGTGCTATCTAGAAGATTAAAGAATGAAGTTTGCATGTTATAAAGAACAGCTAATGTTACATTTCTCTTGAAATTCAGATGATGTAAGATTCCCCATCTGCTCAGATTTGCCCTGCTGTGAGACTCACTGTATTGCCTGAAATAGAGAGGCACTCGGTCCATCAGATGGGCATCTCTTCTGGGAGACAGGCTGCCTGCTAGGCTAAAGGCAAGGCCATAGATTAGTGTCCCACAGCCTGGCTTTCATGCCATGTTACCCACCCTCACACGCCCTCTCCCTCACTTTTTTCTTTCAGATAAATAAATGAAACATTAATCAGATCAGAGAGAATCTGATTCACATGCAAAATGTGGTGCTGGAATAAAAACCCCATCCTGTTTTGCACTAATTATCATACTTAAAGCCCCATCCAAAGATTATTGCCAGTAAGAGCAGTGCTTGCATGGCCTTCAGCAGCCTGGGCATTTGCTGCTGGAAAGCATTTGCTGTGTCTCCCTGGTTCTCTCATGTCTCTGAGATAATACCAGTGCAGCCAGTTGGTCTGAGCAAGTGGCTTTGATGGGGAGCCGGAGATGGCAGCTAGGAGCCATCTGGGTGCATGGATATTAATAATGTCTCTAAAGTCACAGGGTGATTAAGGCAGAGATGATGAACAGCCAGAATCACTGCTCTTGGGGATGTAGCAGCCACTGAAAATGAGACGAAGACTGTGAGAACCCAAGGGCATCAGAGAGCTGTGGCCTCATACCCATCCCCTTCAGGTACCCACATTCTGTCTCCCAGGAAGATGCAAATTTGGACAGAGCTGAATGGTGAAAATCAGCATCTGAAAGATATTTCATTTTCTCCTGCAGATTAGGAGGCATCTGCTGTATTCTGAAATGCTGCTAATATTGGCTATTTCAGCTTGCAAATGAGGGTGAGCTATCCATTAGCATGAGCCTTAGCCAGGGCTGAGGCTGTTCCCAGGCTCTCAGGCTTTCAGAGGTAATCAGCTCATTTTCACCTCTAAACTTGCAAAGGGACTGCACAATCTTTCTATAGGCATCACAGACTGTCTTGGCTGTCTCACAGGCTGTGGAAAACAGAGCACAGAGCAAGTCCTGTGCGTTTTAGACACCTGATGTAACAGCAGAATTCTTAAGATGCTGTGAACCTCATGGTGACTTTTTAAAACTAATTCAACAGCACTGTCCATTCATAAAATAGCAACTATCCTTCCATTGTAATTTCTAGGAATATGAAGTCTGAATATATGCGCTTTGAGGAAAAGAAGCGGAGAAATGAAAGAAAAAAAAACCCATCAAAGTAAAGTAGTTTTTATAATACACTGCAGCTCAGTTCACAATGAACATATGATGGTGGCTGCTCACAAAGCTGACAGCCACTAGCACCAGTGCAGCCTGTGTGCCCCTGTGTAGCCTCAGTAGTGATGGAGAAGGTGACTGTGTGGCACGTTTCCCAGCACAGTGCTTCCCCTTGAGCACAGGGCTCCAGCAACCTGCAGCACCATCATGTCCCTCTCTAGTTCCCAGACTTTAGAAACAGCTCATGCAGGGAAACAACCCAGCAGGTCCAATTCTGCCTCCTGTTGGACAGAGAGGCAGAGGAAGACTCAGCTCCCTGTGTCTGCCAGGGAACACAGTGCTGTGAGTCTGGTCTGTGTCCAAGCTGCAGATCTGCATGGGGATTGTGGATAAAGATCCTCATGGAACCTGCATCTCTCCACTGACTTTCAACCCCAGGAAGACCCCAAGCCTGGCTCCTTATACCTAGTGCTGGCTGAGGCAAACTTCCTCCACCCTGGGAAAGTGGGAAGATTTTAGCTTTACATGAGAAAATGTTGTCTGGAATCAAACAAGAGTCTCATGACTTCAGTTGATAATCCCCTGTTGCAGGGACATGCTCAATGCCTCGGGGATGCTGGGGCACTGCTCCCCACCACTATAGCCATTCCCCTTCAGCTCAGCACCCAGCACCCACCAAGCAAAGGTGATTAAAGCCTACAGTCAGCAGCATCCTTTTGCAAGTCACCTTTGCTCACCCAGAGCATCTCCTGCTCACTCTTGCCGGTACTGTTGGTTTCCCAGATTTCATCAGCATCTCACACCTCCCAGCAGCAGCAACACCGCTGGTGGCACTCACACAGCTCCTACCATCCAGACCTATATGCCCGCTTCAAGAAGCATATCACTGGTGTCTAACCAGCTGCATTACAGAGAGGGAGAGGTGCAATTCACTATAGCTTCTCATTACTTCTCTTCCCTTCTTCTCTGATTCTCTATTCATTTTGGACAGTCAGGCTGACCCCTCCTAAAGACCCTGCAGGAGCAAGGAGGTGGAGCAAGATCTAATCACACAGCTGTGCTGGCAGCAGCTCTGTATGTGTCTGCATGTGCAGGGGCAGGGGATGGCGCAGCTGGCATCCTGCCTAATGCCAGACTGCTCCCAGCTTCATTCACATTTCTCTGTAAGTGCTCTGTGGTTAAACCCACAATTTTCACAAGCTAAGTCCCTCCACTGCACCTCTTAACATATCCTGGGCTCCCAGAGGCTTTCTACACTGCTAAATCATTGCTAGAGAAAGAGCTCTTCACCTATTGGCATATTTGATCTGTCCTCCTAAAGTAATTTCCTTGAGATGAACTGAAAACACGTAAGGGCAGGAGCCTTCTAAGATGCTTGTTAAGTGTAAAACACTGAGATTACTTGATGACACAATTACTTTTTCTCCTTTTCTGCTCAGATCCGTTCCAAGCTGCACCTATTGTATCAGCCTTTCACAGGTTCAGCCAAGCTAGTGCTATTTCACACATGAAGCTGTCACATCCACATCACATCAAGTGCAATCATCCAGCTAAGGGGGATCGTTTCTTCTAAACACTGATGACAGGTGCCAAAGTCCCCTCAGGTCTGAGTATCAGTGCTGTGTGTTCCTGCATTACATAAACCTCTGCCCTGACCTGCACCCTTGGTCTTCAGTCTGTGAGGGTGCCCAACCATCATATGGACTGGGGGGGAAAACATGTCTCAGTCGTCTCACACAGTGCAGCAATACCAGCAGCAACAGCCAAACTGCTCCTCTCCCATCTTTTGCTACCATATATTTTGGGGTTTTTTGTTCCTTTCCAAGAGACTTTGACTATCTCATCATTTTCAGAGTATTTTTAATGCATCTTCCCAATTTCCTCTTCAGTTGTCTTACACATGTCACAGCTCATATGGCTGGGGCTTGCTGTAATGCCATGCATGTCTACCCATTTGTCTCCCTCAATCCCTGCAGGTTTTAGGGTGGTATTTCAGTATTTCTGAGTTGTCTTCTCTTTGTACTGTAACGTTTCATAGAAAAACTTGCTGGTGTCGAGACAAGAGACAGCAATGAATTAAACAGCTTCATGTATTAGGAAGAGCAATGACAGCATATGAAGAACCAAGTGTTCAGAGAGCCTTTGGATATGAAAAGCTAAAGAGGCATAGAAATGAGAGGCCAAAAGAGGGGTCTGTCCTTCCCTTGCTTTTGTAACACTATATATTGCTCTGCAGTGTTGCAGAGCACAAACATAAAATCATAGAATCAGCTAAGTTGGAAAAGACCTCTAAGACCATCAAGTGCAACAATAACCCCAGCACTGCCAAGGCCAGCACCAAACAATGTCATTAAGGGCAAACTGATGTCTGATCAAGATCTCCCCTCATGGCTGCCTCTCACAATGTCCACTCACAGCCATTCCTCATCTGCACTCCATAGTGGCCCACACTGTGCAGCTGCCATCCCCACTCCTTATGGCCACCCCTCATAGCCCCCCCTCATAGCCCCTCAAGATCTCCCTTCATGGTCACCCCTCACGCTCCATGGCTGCCTGTGCTCTCCCTTCATGATCTCCCCTCACAATCTACCCTCATCCTCATGGCCGCCCCTTCTTGCCCTCATGATTGACCCTCATCCTCATGGCCACCCCTTCTTGCCCTCATGATCGACCTCCATCCTCATGGCCACCCCTTCTTGCCCTCATGATCTCCCCTCATGATCAACTCTTATCCTCATGGCCACCCCCTCTATCCCCTCATGATCTCCCTCATGATCTTCCATCATGGCTGCTCCTCTTCTCCCCTCATGATCTCCTTTCATGACATCCCTCCTCTCCCTCAGGATTTTCCTTCATGGCCACCCCTCCTCTCCCCTCATGATCTTTCCTCGAGACCGTACCTCCTCTCTCCTCATGATCTTCCCTCATGGCCGCCCCTCCTCTCTCCTCATGATCTTCCCTCATGGCCGAACCTCCTCTCTCCTCATGATCTTCCCTCTTGGCCGTGCCTCCTCTCTCCTCATG